>CAJNSZ010000059.1:77140-102413 GCA_905329745.1 Rotaria sp. Silwood2 | reverse complement strand
TTTTTGGTTAAAAAATTCAAAATATGATTTTTCACAAGTTTAAAACTCGGTTTTTGATTCTAAAACCTAACTTTTTTACAAAATAAATGTCAAATTCGTAATCAGCGTTAAAAATTGCATCTAGTAACGCATTCAGATTTGTCCAACTCGAAAAAACTTTTTTTCGAAACTTGATCAGCGAAGTGTCGCGTTAAGTGGACAAGCCGATTTTCCGTCACAAAAAAGAAAAAGCTCGAATCATAAAACGTAGTTAAAATTAAATTGAAAACAATAAAAGTAAAATTCAAAATGTTTGTTTTCTCTACTAATTCAAATCTTTGTTTCTTATCAGCACATTTAATTTCTTTTCTCGTACACAATTCAAACGTTTACGTGCATTTTTACATATATGTGTTTTCTTTTTCCTTTCGATCGTCCGCTATCGATTTCCACATGTATTATATAATCAGGTCACGACACAACACGTGATGTATATCCGATTATTTATATCATGTTTTAGATGTTTTCTGGGAAAGGATATTGTACTCAACCAACATGTTTTCCTGTTTTGGGTGCACCTCCAATTCTTGTTTTTCTGTGTAATACACATTGTCAACAAATGTTATGTTACAAACATTGGCTTTCTCATCAAACATTAGAAGATGATCAACAAGAAATAGATTATGCATCATCATCAAGTGTGTTGTTACATAACAAATAATATATAGATATGTTTATTTTTGTTATTTAGCTCTAAATCCAGATTCAGATATTGATGAAAATGAAAAAATTTCTGAACCTTTAAAAGAATGTACAAATCAAGATGAATATCAAAGATTAGAAGAGAATTTGCATAATTCTATTCAATCAGAAGATAATACATTAAATGAAACAATCAGTAAGTTTTATAGACAATAGTATCAATAAGTCATCTGAATGGTGGAAGGGAAAGATCAAGGACTAAGAAAGTGATCCTCTCGATTTCACTCGGAATACTTATAGGAAGTAAAAAAAAAAAGAACGAGATATTTTGATTATTTGTTTATAGATTCTAATGAAAATCAAGAAGTAATGGAATCGAAAATGTAAGAATTTATTCTTGTTTTTTATTATTAATTTTAAAATTTAGATTTAAAAAAGAAATCGAATGGTGTAATGAAATAACACCATGGAAAAACAATGAAAGTGAGTGTGCTTTCTTTGTAAACAAAACAATATTATATTATTATTATTATTCATATCTATTTAGTTTTTAATACACCAATAAAAAAAGAACCAAGTAATTCAAAGTAAATTTATATCGAAATTCTTTTTAATCATTCTTTTTTAGAAATTATTTCTACAAAATATATTAACAAACGTAAAGATTCAAATTATAATATCAAACGAAAAAGAAAAGTATAAAATTAAATATATTTAATTTTTAAAATAATAATTATTTTTTTTTTTTTGAATTAAATAGATTTCGAAGAAAAAATTTCAACGATCTATAACTTGTCGTTCCTATTGTGGTCAATGTCCATTAACATTTGATGGAGCATTTGGTTTAATACAATCTTGTCATCAACATCAACTTTGTTCATCATCAAAAATTTTAAATAAAAATATATGTCTTTATCAACATTTTCATTCAAAACATGGTTTTACAGGTGAAATATCAATACGTCTTGTAAGAGCAATTATTCATCAAGAAAATCCATATGAAACAAAATTATTTTCATCAATTAATGATACACCATTAACATTATATGATCCATATCATAAAGTAAAATGTCCACTTTCAACAAGATATGATATTATAAATACACCATGTTTAACGCAAGAAATTACTCGAAAAAGTATTCGACGACATTTATTTGGTGTACATCGATTAGATCATCAAACAATTGATAAACTTATTAAAGAAATGATTAAATAGTAGAACAACACAAACAATGATGTTGTTTTATGCCTACTATTTGTTTGTTTGTTTTTATGTAATTATTATTTTTTTTTTGTGTTTTTATACGTTGCATAAGTTACAGAAAACATTTTTTTTTTTTTATGAGAGATTAATTTTAATTATTTGAAAGATGATTTTGATAAACTTCGAACTTAGCTATTAGATTTTAATATAGACAGAAAGTTTTTCTTTATGGAAAAGACCAGTAAAAAAAGTTGTTAAATACATTTGCGTTCTTTGTGATTGACTATTGATTGAAAGTACTTAGAAAAAACAAAGATCGAAGTCAATATTAAATTAGGCCATGATAGATTTCAACATAGTCGATCAGCTGTTGATTTATGAAATAAAAGTTTGGAGCTTTTCTTTCTAATTGATAAAGCGAAGATATGTAATGTTCTTTATGATCGATGATTTTTTGAACATCCTATATTTTATGATTATCATCGAAGGAGAAAGCGACGCCCTCGTGTACTCCGAATACCCCCTATACTTCAAGAAATACGAGAGTACGTCGCTTTCTTCTTGGGTTTTTTGTTCAATATTTAATTACATACGATTGAAGACAACGTTCATATTGAACTTTATTTTTTCAAAATAAAGAAAAAAATTGTTTTTTTTTGTTCGAATGATGTTTCGACTTTGTAAAAATCATTAACAAAAAAATTCCATTGATATTACCAGTAGCAGGTAAAAAATGGGTTTAATTTAAAATTATTAATATTATAATGATTCATTGAGTGATGGTGCTGGTGGTAGTGGTCACATTTAACACTAACGTATGATAAATGGTCATGGTGATGAACAACAATAATAAAATACAAACAGACGACTTTTACTAATTAAACTCGAAAATCTATTTGAACAGAAAAGTTTTTGTCTTTATATTGAAAATAAAATTTAACATCTATTTTTTCTTGCATCGTATGCAATTAAATATAAACGTAGAGTAATGTCTACTCTTTAACAAAAGCAAAACACATCAATAGAATTTGAAAATCTATATATTTGTTTCGTTCACTCAAAAAAACCATCTAATATTAACGACAATCAAGCTTAGCAATCAGATGTTTTCAAATTACACTTTATAATAGCGTTGTATAGTAGTCAACGAAAGCTATTGATTGACATTTGAAGCAGCATAAAAACGCTCTCACGATCTTGACAATAATACAACAAAATATTCTACATAACATTAGCTCAAACAAAATTTGATGCCGATGAGAAAGTTTCTAGAGCCATTCTTTTTTGTGGATTTGTCGATGGTATTAAATGTACTTTCTCAGAGCTATTGATTATATCATCACACAGTATTTAACTCAAGAAGAGCCACAATGATAAAGTTTTAGATGCAATGTTGTCTACAACTACTTGCTTTAGATATGATTCGATTATTTCGACCTGATTGGTGGTGCTTGTTCACTTTAAACACACTCTATACACTAATTGGCGTGTTTAACACACGCACATCAAAGAGTGTGGGTGAGGGGATGTGTCGAAAGTGAACAAGTACCCTCACTTAAACCAAAAAAAAAAGCCACTAAAACCCAGCATATATTCAACATTCCAAATATCTCAAAACTTTTCATTCATGTCAACCAAAATTATTCCAACACTTCTTACATTACCGGTAGAACTCGTCTACCGAATTTTTGATCATCTTAATGATTTCGATATTTTATGCTCCACACGAAACGTTTGTATATGTAGGAATACAATTGTCGACAGCTACTATCGATACCAGGTAAAACAAATACATCTGAAAATTTAATTTTAATCATCTTCAACACATTATTGATTTATCTAAGGTATCAATCTTTATACTGTCTCATTACAATAATTTCTATGGCTAACTACCCATTCCTAGATCGAATCGAGGAAATTTGACAATTTATTGAAACTCACTGATGCTTTAATATCCACTCGAAAGTTGTGATTGACAATTGACGATAGTCGAAGGTAGTTTGAAAAAGCGACAAGTAATAACCCAAAACCCATGGAAACGAGAACCATTCGTTTGGGTGACAATAAATTAAAGAATCTTAAACAGATCATACTTGAAAACTCTATTTCAAAGATCATTCTTGAAACGAAAGTGAGGAAAAGAGTGCACTGAGTGTCACACAGCATGAACATCTCTTTCCTCGAATAAGAAATTTCCCTTTTTCTATATCAAGCTTTTAAGAGCATCAGGTTATTCGCATATTCAGATACTAACCACACTGGATCTTATTAGGGATCGAGTTGGTGAACAAGGAGCACAACGTCTTGCCGAATTTCTCGAAGAAAACCAAGTAATTATCCCTACCTTTCCTATGTATCATACACTGTCTTTTCAAAACAGACATTAACAACACTGAAACTCGGTGGCAATCAAATCGGTGATCAAGAAGCACAACACCTTGTCAAAGCTCTCGAGCAAAACCAGGTAATATCACCGCCTTTTCTATCTACCATTTACTATTTCTTGTAAATAGACACTAATCACACTGAATGTCAGTTGGAATATGAACGGTGAGCAAGTAGCCCAGCATCTTGCCCATGCTACACAATAAAAGCGAATACAATTTTCTTTTCTTTTGATGACATGGACTGCTTCTGAGCTAGTTCTCCTAAAACTAGACATGAAGATGTGGTGTAAGTGTGAGTGCTCGTTGATGTTTGTAACTTCTCTACATTCACACTTACTCCTGTTTCGAAGAGATACTCTACAAGAATTTCAATTGTGTTGTCTATTGATCTTTTGTGTTTATTTGTTTTCTTTGGATTTAATTTGAAACACAAATGGGTTGTTTGATTTTCATTGTCAATAAACAGACTATTAGTAGAATGCGCAATAAGTATTGCTATGAACAAGCATCTTTTGACAGAACTTAGTTTCCGTTGATAAAACAAGCTGTCTATTGCGTTTAGAGTTTCTATCCATTGGATTTTATCAAACGGAATTATGTAAAGATATTCATCAGAGGTATTGAATAGCAAATCTTTGAGATTTAATTTCAGGAAAATGAATGTTGCATATTAATGTACAGACGAATACGTAAGATAATCATCGAACGTGCCTATACGATGTAATTGTAATTTATAATTCAGATATTACCGACTTAGTACTTTTCAATCGATGAATAATAATCCGCATTCGATGCATCAAGATAGAGCATGCATCTTTTAGATATTAGATCCATGGATTCATAGGTTAGGTCGCATCGTTTGAAAACTAACTCATGGGTCTCCTATAAGTTGATGAAGTCAATTTCCTTTCACACCGTTCGTTTTTTGCTAATGTCTTGATCATTGCCCTCTTGGATCCTGTGGAATTGAAATATTTTGTTTTTATTTCCTAGATGAAATATGTATACGACCAGATCCTCTGATGACAGCATCTGATCGTTGATACATAACATTTCAAAGTGCTGGTAATCGTAGTGAAGCGGCGTAGTATCTTGCAACGGATGTTATAATATTACAAGCAGAATTCACCATGGTATTGCAAACTATTATTCATTCAAAATAAAAGAAGAATGAATATTTTTTGATAGGTACAAGATAAAGAGTTGCGATTTTCACCGTTTAATAGAAAAGGTAAAGCTGCACCGAATCGTGTATATCAAATTTTTTGACAAGTTTTCTCAGGGTTTCCTGCCAAGTTTTTTTAAAATCAAGGCTTTTAAATAGGTTTATAAGATGGACTTTTCAGAAAAAATCAGAAAAAAAAGTAAATTTTTTGTGAAAAATCTGCCGACAACATGTAGTAAAATATTTATAACTCATGATTGGCTAAACCTTACAGTCTCAAACTTACGTAATGTATAGATCTTTAGTTAACAATACTAGTGTACTTCTGAAAATTCAAATCCTGAAACTTTTACAGTACACAATGCTTTGTTTTTAATAAACTTGATGGAAGACTCTGAGAGAAACTGTCAGAAAAATCTGGTATATACAGTTCGACGCAGTTTCATTTCACCTGTTAAAAAGTGAAAACCACATATCAATATCTTGTTGTTATCAAAAGTTATTCCAAAAATAACCACTCTTCTTTTATTTTGAAGTAGATAATAGTGATGTGGTTACTAATGAGAAATGAAAAAATAAAGCATAAAGAAAAAAACGATTGCAATAAAAAGTCTAGGAAATAAAGAAACCGCAAATATAAAGTAACGCCCACATAATAAGAAGAAAAAGAAAAGACAGTTATTTGGTTAATACTGTCATATTTCACCGAACAACACCAACTTCTGTCCTAAACTTGCTATCGTCAAAATTCCGGTTACGTCACTAGAACAATCATACCATAATGTTCGACCATTAAGCACATGTACAGAATATTGATTTCTATCAATACTTTATCTTACTTTTATCCTATTTTTATTAAAAGTGAATGTCACATAGTCAGACAACTAACAGCTAGATTTTATAACAATGAATAAAATATAAGGAAACTGATGCTTCCATTGTTCATATTTAATTTCAAAAATTAGCAAAACAGTAGTTCGGTATGAAACATGGCTAAACAAACGTTATATATGTTTGTCTGCAATATGAAGCTTAATGATATAGTCGATGTAATCGAATAGATTATATCGAAAAATAGATCAGTGATATTTATTTTTCATTCTTGAAAGTCAACATATACAAATGAAATAATTTGACTTCACCAGGTTTAGAATATATTCATGGAGTTTTTTTTTCTTTGCGTCATCGATATATTTTATTAATAACAAAAAACAAAGGAAGAAGACAAATGAAAAGAATAACTGTCGAACAAAACTCAAATAGATTTTTATTTGGTTACGGAAATTTTTTTTTCGATAGAATATACCCATTGAAACTAATAACTCGACTAGAAAAACAAGTGAAAATGGAACCGCAATAATAATCAGACACCACCGGCGATACAATAAAATTTAAAAAACAAATTATGCAACATATTACTTAATTTATATCTTTTATTTTTGATCTTTTTTCTGTATATTCTCGAGTGTCAGTTGTTCGTGTTGTCGTTGTTGTTTGTTGTTGATTTTCTTCTTTAGTTGTTGTAATAATTTCAACAGGAATCTCAATTTGTTGTTCTTGTTCGATAGTGATATTTGACTTAAACGATTCATTAGCAGCATTAGCAAGAGCTGTTCGAATTATTTTATCAAGTGCTGAACGATATGTATCAATGTTATTTAATTGACCACCGAAACTTGCTGCTGTTATATTAAGACTATTGAACAGTTCAGAAGTTATTTCTTCAGCAGATTTATTTTCGTCTAAAAGAAATTAAAAAAACAACAAACTTTTATTACAAATACTTCAACGATGTAAGACATAGAAGCATCAGTGAAACTCTAGTTTTCAGCAGATAATTTCAGCGTTGAATTTCATTTATAACATCATTTGCTTCCATTTAAAAAATACTTTATTAAAATTTTATATATTTTTTTCTTTATGACAATGTTTTCATAATGTTCAAATAGTTGAAAATATTTTATGTCTTATTGTCAAAACTCTATTGTGATTCATATTTTAATTCTTTCAGAATTATCGAGTATGTTATTATAATCTATATATATAATGTTCAGTGTTTGTCAGTTTCTCTGTGCCGGGTCAAAGGTCAAATAAGGCTATAAGGAGAAGGCCCAAGGGCTATTTATGCGGACCCATAGGCCCTCAAGGGCTATACTATGGAGGTACCGATAGGCCCTCAAGAGAATTATATAGAGGTATCCATAGGTCCTCAAGGGCTGTCCAATGGAGGTACCCATTGGCTCTCAGAAGCTATTATATGGGGATAACCATAGGTTCTCGAGGGCTATTATGTGGGGGTATCCATAGGTCCTGAAGGGAGTATGGCAAGAAGGGGATAATGCTACAAGAG
The DNA here is from genome assembly GCA_905329745.1 of Rotaria sp. Silwood2. Classification (NCBI taxonomy): domain Eukaryota; kingdom Metazoa; phylum Rotifera; class Eurotatoria; order Philodinida; family Philodinidae; genus Rotaria; species Rotaria sp. Silwood2. Next base: position 94,626 of record CAJNSZ010000059.1, on the reverse strand, counting down.
CTACCAGGGATATAAGGGCGAAGGCTAATGGACTATCAAATTATGTGTGATGTAAGAGTATGAGGCCGTAAGGCTACCTATCCATATACATAATAGCGAGTGTCTGTATGTCCGTTACCGGATGAAAAGTTAAACGTCCGTTGTCATATGTGAGAGGAAAAACAAACAGCCGTGCAGTATGCACGGGCTCTCGCTAGTTTCATATAATGACAATTTCAGGAAAAAATCTTTTTAAGAATGTCACATTGTTTAATGCTTGAGAATTCGGAGGTTTTTTCAGGTGCACAAAATCTAATCGTACATGTCCACATATCTAGTACGAAATGTTAGGGCATTTTTTTTAATGTAAAAACTTTCAAAATAAAAACTTTCTTTTGCAACAGTTAAGGCACAAATTTTATACACAGATTGTTTGACTTCTTTGCTAATAGAAACTAGAATAACTTCTTTTTCTTTTTTACCATTCAGTCAGTCCATCTGCCAGTATATATATATGTTCTTGATGTTACATTCTTGCGTCCTGAAAATGAACGCCGAGGATATAGTAACGAGTTAGCTTACTCACTCTTATTCTTGCTAGCACTGTCACGAATGAAGACAGCTAGTGCTATGTTATAAGAAAAGTAAACGATATGAAAAATAGAAAAATTTATTATGTCTTATTTCAGTTGGGATACATCATTTCTACATTAATTTTTTTTAAATATATACTAGTTATCACAAGTACTGCTACTAGTAGCTAAAAAGTATCTATATGCAAATCCTTTCCTCACATAAGTTGAAGAGAAATAGAGCATGATTACAACCTTTGGTGGGACACAAACCTATACGAAGACACCGCCCCAAAGTAATGAGTCTCACGTTCATCGCTAAATGAAATTTTCTATCGATGGCATAGTAAGCATATATGAAGCTTTATTTATCAATAATGGGATTGATATTAAGACTTCAAAAGCCTTTTTTTAAGTAACGAGACATTATTCATTACGGTCTTTGATTATATATCAACAATATCTGTCACAGTCTGTGAAACGTAGGAGGATGACTCCAAATTTTTATTCTTATACTTCAACACTTCTGTTAGATTGTGTTTCAAAAAATATGGGAGAAATATCTTTTAGTTATTATCTTGAATAACAAGACTAATCAGACATCTATTCTACATCTCTAAATTCATCTATAAATAATGCAAAAAGAAAGAATCTTGCTTTAAAAAAACCTGTCTTACTAGCTTCAATAACATGTTCAAGTTGAATAATTGGATATTTGCTGATAATATCAGTTTCAACATGTTCATTTTCTTGATGAATAGCTAATTCTAATTGTTTTAATTTCATTGGTACAATTGGACATAAATATTTCTTTTTAAAAAATTCAATTTCTCCATAAACCAATTTTTTACTTGTTTGATTAAAAGGTTCTAGAAAACTTTCTAAAATTTCCATTTGTTGATAAAAACTTTCTTTTAAATGTTTTTCTTCACCAATATAAACAATTAAATTTGGTTGTTTTGATAGAAGATGTAATAATTGAAAGGCTTCATCTTTAAACATTAATACAAGTAGAATATGTACATTATTATTTCCATCACCCGTCATAGAAAATAGAGCACCATTTGATGATTTTAATGATGCATTATGATCAATAACAATACCTCCAATAGCTTGAATAGATTCTAATTGACGAGCTTTTTCAATAAACATACAATCACCACGACGAACAATAGCAATGCGTGAATATAGATGATATGGATCGAATACTTGTGAACAACCAGAAAATGGCTGAGCAACATATAGTTGAGCAAATATCTAAAACACATGAAGAATAAAAGATAAAAATATATAGGAATATTATTTTATTTTATTACTTACTCCTAATTTTCCATGTAATTGTTTACCAAATTGAGCAGAACCAACAGTCAAACTTACTAGTTTTGTTAATGGTGGAGTTACTAATGGAATAACAGCTAATGGTAAATGATTTTTATTTTCTAATGATGATGGACCTATTCCATTGATATTTTTCATCAATTCTATCATTTCTTGTATAAAAATAAGACCATCGTCAGCATCTTCATTTGATGCAGCATTAGCTGAATTATGAATCAATTGAATACCTTAAGTGAAAAAAACAAAACGACAAATATAAAAGTAAAAAGAAAAGATATATTTGATTTCTTACGGCCATCAGCCATTGTTTGAATTTGAATTCCCATTTGTGTAAGTTGAGCTACATGTTGAGGATCTCCGGCGGAAAATTCCGAAGCTTTCAAACGATTGCGTGATCTAAGGAAACGAACATAAATAAAACGAAATAAACTTTATCCCAAGGAAAGTTTTGAATTATCTCCATGTTTTAACTTTATATCTTATCTACAAGTAAATGTCAATAGAACTTAAAGAAAGAATCTAACCAGAGATCTGATCGATTTTTTAACCATGAAAAACAAAAAAATTGCCATTTAATAGCAAAATAATGAATATCAGCCATTAAATATTTTCAGGATGGATTCGCCCACCTAGTAGCAGATTCATTAGTTCGATGTCTTTCCTACAACTAATGCTAACTGTAGCGGTGAACAAATGGTCAACCTGACGCTAAGTTTTTGTGCTCAATTGCTTGCATTTCCCATGCAGTCTGACTAACCACATACTAAACATGTGGGCAAGTATATGTCACAACTTAGTTAACATGCTATCGGACGAATGATTCAAGACAAGCAGCCGTCAGTCATTTGTCTAAGATTATTCCATAGCCACAACGCAAACAAATTCTTCCATCTCGCCCAACAGTAAAATTCTATAACTCATTTATTCTTTTGTTTAAAAAATATCGTTCTTAGAGATGAAGAGAAGCAAAACACTGTCAAAAAATGTCTTTTTCAATGACACTATTTTTTCCAAAGCTTTCGAATTTCTTAAGAACAACATTTTAAAGAAAACAAAACAAAAACGCACTTCAATGCGACCAAAGTACTCATAAAAGAACTTTTTTTCTTCAACTAAAATAATCGAAAACTGACAGTGGTAGACAAAGAGCTCTTATTTATATGACATTTCGAAGCTATAACAAAAAATGAAGAAAATTTTGATTTTAAAATCTGAGTGAAGAAAGACTTCTTAATAAAGTCTTGTGTGAATGCAAAATTATAATTATCATTATTGTATTTTACATTGTTAGTACTTCTTTGCTAGTTTACGAAAAACAAGACAAAGTATTCAAATAATAAAACTGAATGAATTTGAGTTTAATAATTGAAGAAAAAAAAAACTTTTTTTTACTCTCTCATTCGTTTTTCAATTCCAGTTGATGATATTGTTACTGTTTCTGTCATATCTTGATCACCTCGAATATTTCGTCTTAATTGTTCTTTATATTGATGTGATTGAAATTGATCATCGAAAGCTGGACATTGATTATTTTTTGCTCGTTTTTCATTTAATCGTTCTGTTAATGAAAGATTTTTTTGTTCATAAAGACGTGCTGATAATATTGTTTTTTTATCAAATTCTTCTCTTAATGTATCATTTATTTTAAATAATAATAAATTAAGTGGTAAAAGATGTGCTTCAGTTGTAAATATAAATTGATCTATATCAATATAACGATGTGGAATAGAATCAAATAATAAATAAAGATATTTAAATGTTTCAGCTAATACAAATGAATCCATACGATCTTCATGTTGACCAGTAGAAACATCAGATAAAGCAGCATAACCACATGGTACTCGAGCATGTTTTTCTAAATTAGTTATTATTGTACGACCAACTTCGAGATAATGAGGATCGCCAGTAGCCTTAAAAATTGATAAATTGAAAATGTTTCGATTTGTGAAAACTAATAAAATCAACAGGTTACGTACTACTCAATGAATTTTTATGTCATTAAATATGAATGACATAAATTCATGTCCTGTCAATAGCTACTGGGGGTCAGATTTATATCATTTTTTTCGATACAGAATTAGAGAAATAAAATGGGATTTCATGTAATGGTAATAATTCAAAATTTCCATCTGTAAGAAAAAAAATCTTAAAATGTCGTATATTGATGTCATGATAGGTTCTTTGAAGAGCTTTTGAGTAAACTCTCACTCTCCGCTTGGTATAAGTATATATATAGATAGATGTTTTTCGAAAGGCAAACATGGTTTATTTCAACCTATTTTGTATTACTTTCATATTCTTTATTCGCGAATTATGACTGCATTTAACTGAAAATTTAAAAATTTTTATTTTTTGAAATTAGTCCCGTAGGGAATAGATAAAGTTGACTTTTTTTGGAATAGGAATCAATATTACCGATATCAATTCTAAATTCGATTCAGATAAAATTTTACAAAAAATACACTTTTATATAGATATCAGTCAGATGTTTCGATACCGTTAGGATCGAAACCATCTTTTCTCAGTCGGACTTAGGACCAAAGCTCAAAATATCTGATTCCGTTCATGTTTACAAAAAAATTAAAACATAGATTCGATAGTTGTTTTTTTCTTCTTTTTAATAGTAAGAACGGAATTAAATGATGACAATAATGCTATAGATTGATGACGTATTTTCGAACTACTTTTAAGTACAAATAAAAGCATTCAATGACGTTGTACAGTTTATTTTTAAAAAATGTATTTTTGTAAAATGTTGTGCGCAGAAATTATATACATCAGCGAAATATCATATTATTGTAAATAAATATAACTTAGACTAAATTTAATTAACTAAGAAAATAATTCGAAATGTCTACAAATTTATCACCTTTTTGCAAAAGAAAAAATTTCAACGATATATATATTTATTTACAAAGGATCAATTGAGTAAAATACATAATCTCTATTTAAAAGGAAGATTAGAGGTTTTACCGAGTGAAAAAAATCCAAGGTATTATTTTATTACTAAATGATTGAGCAAACACTTAAAAGCTAAGATGATAATCTATCAGTTATCGTTCACTATTGATCAATGACATAGTTGGTATTATATCTGATTCAAATATAAGATCTAAGAAAAATGCTTCTATAAAGGGCAATGAAATCTTCTTTGTGTTAAATATCTATTTACCTTATAAAGAAAATATGTTGATTCAACAAATTCAGGTCTTAATGGATGTGAATTCCAATGTATTCTATAATCTGTTGTAAAAGCTTCTGGTAAAAAATTATGTTTTTTAACAACTTGATAAAGCATTTCATGTAATTCAATAGCCGGTTTTAAATCTCCTGTCATAACTTGTAATCCAGGCCAAAATGCTAATAAAGCATCCATATGATTTTTAGCTAAACGATATGGTTGATGCATATGTACATTAACCATAGCAACACCTTGTTGAACATAAGACATTATTGATGAATAATGTTGTTGAAAACGAGATAAATAATCATTATTTTTTTCACCTAATAAAACATAGGCTTTAAATAAATATTCATAATATGAATCAATACCAGCACCAATGCCTGATTCACGTACAATCCAGTCCCCTGAATGAACATTAAGTATTGTACCCATTAAATTTGATTGTCGATGTCGTCTTTCCCATAAATACGACATAGCACGATCAGCATATTGTTCAAATAAATAATTTCCTGTTAAACGTGATAATGTTGCCCATTCTAATATTAATGTACCAGCACATGCCGTACATGTAAAACGTTCACGTTCACTTTTTGATAATGTTAAATCAATACCATAACGAAGATTAACACGTGGTAATGGTAAACCACTTGTTGTATTAAATGCAGGTAATAAACGAAGTCCTAAATCATGAGCTAATACTAATAATTCATCACGATACCAAGATAAACGTAATGGATGATGTGAATTAATGTATTTTGCTGATATATGACCACCGAGAAGACCTCTAAAAATGATATAATTAATCATCGCTGTTTTATCTTATGAAAAAAATCCCATTCGATGTCTTCTTCTGATTTCAATGATTTTTTTTTGCCGATAGATGCTACATAGTATTCTAAGAAAAACGCTAAAAAATTTGAATTCTTGTTAAGATTGGACTCAACTATCGAATTTCGATCTAAAATCTTGTGCAGATTGAAAACTCAACTAGATTAGCTTTCAAAAAAAAAAAAATTAGAAAATTTGAACAAAATCTTTTCGAGATATGAAGCATTTCGAAAAAAAAATTCATGTCGTATACATCAATCATGGAAAAGGATCTATATCTAGACAATCTCATTATCTTGAAAAGACTTTGTTGAAAATTTGTCAATTTTTTTATAGAAAACTAGTCCAATTGAGTTGTCTATATGCATAAAATTTTAGAGTAAAATACGAGTTTTACGAAAACCAGGGTCTCTAGCAAATAGACATATTAAAAACTCGATAGCTTAGTCAAATCTCAATAGGAACACAAATTCTTTTAGAATTTTTATTACAACATTATGTAGTAACTATAGACAAAAAAAATCATTAAAATCGAAATGAATCATCACAAGAGATTCTCTCGTTAGTGACGTGTTTTCGTCTCATGTTATTATTTTTATTCACTATCCATATAATAGTAGTTACTGCTCTTCAATCATTTGTATCTGTTTATACAAGTCATCCAAAAAACACAAATATCAACAGAGATCCATATGAAATTAAATTTATTTTACTAATTATTAGGCTACTGTGACATTCGTACTTTGCCTCCTTAGCTCTTTTACAGGTACTAAAAACAACGAAAATAACTATAATAATGTGAAGATATCTATTCATATGTTCTAATATGTTTCTACTTTCTCTACTTAGTATTGTAAAAAATGTACAAACATATAAAAGTCAAACGAAATAAATTTGATTTCTTGTAAAACGATACAAATGGCATGATAGTGCAGTTATCATAAAAGATTGCTAAAATTTATTAGAAAGTTTTGAATTAGTCTTCTATCTCCTGTTGTTCATCAATGATAAGATGAATGAAATATCAAACTAATCTCGTAAATGATACATTGTTCTATAATTTTCAGTACTACATTACCCAATCATACGAATATTGGTTTCAAAAACAGAAACAACAACATCACGATCAAATGATACATGTTGAATAACTTGACGAACAGCACGTTCAAATTCATCGAACATTCCAAGCACCTATAACATAAAATTTTACAAAACAATTCATTAAAATATTTTCTATTATGCACCGCTAATGTATCCAAACTATCAACAAGTGTTAAAGAAAAACTAAATAAGGAAGATTATGAAAACAAATAGATATTTGATTTTTTGAAAGAATTTTTCTTTACTTTCCAAGAGGATCATCAATATCTCCTCGAGAAGGTTCTGAACCACGATATCGGCCTTTACAACTATAAACAAAACATATGAAATTTATTTTGTAGAAGAAATTTTTTCACCTTAATGGCATTAATTCATCAGCAGGATAAGCATATTTCTATGAATAGATGATTATAAATAAAATTAAAAAAACAAAAGAAAAATATGATTATATTTTCTACCATATAGGAGCCAAAACCATGTTTAAACATATCGATAACTTGTAAACGAAGTTGAGCTTTTTCTTCCGGTGACATACCAGCAGCAATAGTTGATATAAGAAAAAGTACTTGAAATATTTTGATAAACATTTTATTTGATTCAAACTTTAATAAAAATTAAATATATAAAAGTAAGTAACAAGAAAAACAATGCAAAAGTATTTATCAACATACTTTATTCAGTTTCTTATTATTATAAAAAACAACAGAATTAATATTAAAAATTAATCACAAGGGTAGTGAAGAATGCAAATGAAGACACCACATGTTTTGATTTTTTTTCTTTTGTGTACAGAGCTACTCTACAAGGAGAAAAGAGATACTTATGCGTTTGCCCAATAAATCATTGATTAAAAATCCATAGCTGTAGACTCCAAATATTTTTTATGATCCTAATGGACGAATATACGCACTAATCCATTTGCAAATAGTAAGATTTTGAGAAAGATGTCACTTAAATACAGATATATTTGAATCGTTTCAATGGTAAATGTATAAAGTTTTAGTTACTTATGCAGAATACATAATAAACTTGGTTTTGTTTTTAAAAAACAGATAGACATTGTTTTTGACTTTACACTTTGATTTCAACAAACAAATACAAACTTCGATAATTTTGGACCCCAATTATGGAATCGTCTGCAAAGAACAACAGGTTGATTGAGAGTGATCAGAAAATTTGAACGCTTTGTTAATCGGAATGTATTTTCCTGCCGAAATCAGCCCATATATTTGAACCATCAATATTGCTACAGCTATCATAACGGGTGGGCCAAAAAGAACTGCCCTCTCAGCATTTTAAAGATTTCTCCTCTATTATCTGTGTGATTAAAGCTCTGTTTATCATCAAAAGATAGCGCTTGAAATTCTCTACAAAACCATATATACTCAGACCCCCAAACAGTTCCAGATATATTTGAAAACATTCGAAAACAAAAGACATACACACCGCTGTAAAATATAAATAACGGGTGTCCCATAATAAATGGCTACACTTTGCATTTCANTATGGTTTTGTAGAGAATTTCAAGCGCTATCTTTTGATGATAAACAGAGCTTTAATCACACAGATAATAGAGGAGAAATCTTTAAAATGCTGAGAGGGCAGTTCTTTTTGGCCCACCCGTTAGATATTTCATAATGCAAGCTTTCACTTCTTTGCTCATACAAAATGAAGCGATCATTATGAGTATAGAAGCAAATCATTTTCGAATAGATAACTAATAAATTGAATGATTCTTGTGGATATTGTGGTTAAATAACATATCCGAAAATGATAATTACATGAGTGATCTAATACTATTTGTTACGGTAGCTGTGCATATTTTAAAGGCAAAACCTCTAAGTCAATGGGCGCCTTGACATAAGTATGAGAAAATATAACAGTAAATAATTTCTATAAAAATGAATTGAAAATAGAATATACATTGTCGACATTGATAGTGGACTCTTCGAATCTAGGCTAGGCTTCATAATCTTTATAAGCCACCCCCGCCCTCCCGCTCACCGGAAAGTTAAGAATAGGAATATGAGAGAAATTCGAATCTAATTATGTCATTCAAATAAAAGACAGTCAATAATGCTTCTTATTTCTAACTCACATTTTGCACTGTATCAAGTTGGTAAGCTTCAGAAAAAATTCGCAGCTTGTGTCAAGCAATCCATGCACTTCAAAAAATAGGAAAAATACAAAAAAAAATGTCGAAAATGAAATTTGTTTAATAATATTAACAACGAGAAGAACTTTATTCGATCATATGAAAAAAGGCAATTTGAAAAGAGAAAGTTAAATGTACAAGTCTTAATTACGTGTTTTGCCAGATATGGGTATGAGTGTATAGGTCTCTCCTTTACTCCCATATCTTTACTCATACACATACCCACATCCCTATCCACTCCAAAACCACATGCACCCTCGATATTTAGGTTTCACCTATTCTTTTCTTTCAATATTTTCCTCTTCAGCATTTTCCTTTGTATTCTTGTCAATCCATATAAGTTCAATGTTTTCTCAAGAATATTTTCTAAGTTTATTTCACTATTAAAATGTACCTATTCGCTTCTGAAAGCTATGGAAAATTTTGACGTTTTTACAAAAATTTTCATGCACTACATAAATCTATCAATTGAATGGCACGTCAACAAATGTTTAAGCCTACCAAAGTCTAAGCTATCTGGATGTAGAATATGTTTCAGCCTATCCAAGTCGCATGGCTTTCCAATGAGAATATGTCGGCTGTGCAAATAAACAGATAAGATTCTTGTGATAACAAAAAATTTTCAAAAACAAAAAATAGATATGAGTTAGTAACGGCGCCATAGGGGGAGGGTCGAGCTCTTCCTAGTCCAAAGTCTTCGCTTCGCTGCTGATGTGAGTGAAGAAAAAAATAATAAAAATTCTAAATATTTAGAAAAAAAAAACGCAAATATTCTTATCCATTAATGTTTTGCTTTTAGATAAATTTCAATTTTTATTCTAAATATTATTTTTATCTACAATATTTTTTTCGTTCATTGATTTTCATCTCATAAAATATTCTTATTGACACTATGTTATATTTGATATAAATGATGGTAAAATTTGTACATAAAAAATATATCGTTTTGTTCTTGAATCGAATTCATACTTAACGATTTTCAATCGAACACCAGGTCGTAATAGAATTTCTTCTTCTTCTGTAACATATGAAAAAGGTGATAAATCAACATATTGATCACTTGATAATTTTCGTTGTATTTCAATAACATATAAAACATTTGAAGCATACATTTCTGCAACTTGACGTGATTTTGATGTTGAAATAAATGATGACCATTTATACGAAAAATCTTTTCCAACAGCTTGTTGATATTTATCAATTTCGTTTAGAGCTAATTCTTCACCACGATAAACAGTTATAAATTGATAATGTTTTTTAGATTTAATAAATTGTTTTACTTGTTTTCGTATTGATAAATAATCATCATGTTGTTCACCAATATAATTAAATAAAAGATAACAAAATGGACCAAGAGTTGTTAATTTTGTATGATCATTATCACGTAATGTTTCATTAACAACTTTAAATAAAAAACATGGTTTTGTATATAATCGAGCACAACATTGTTGTAAACTTTCAATAGTTTTCTTTTTTATTGTTCGAATTTCTTTTGTTAAATGTTGAGCTTGATCAAGACTACCGGCTATTTCACCTTCAATTAAAATTCCATTGATAAGTGCATCAATTAATTGTGATAATTTTATCTTTAATGTAGCTTTAGTAAACATTACTAACCAATCAGTAATAAAAGTCGATCCATGATATGGAGTATCATTTGTTATTGAATATTCTATTGGTTGAACAAAATTAAAACGTTCACGACGATAATGAGATATAATACATTTATCATTTGAACATCGTCGAATAGGTCGTTGCTTATCTGGATCAATTATGTTTGTTTGTATAAACGCAGTAAAATCAATTTTATAATTTCTATCAATAATTATTTCATTTCGTTTTGCTAAAAAAGCTTGTTCAATCTGACTATTATTTATAGAAGAAAATGGAGTCCATTCATCAGGCTCTTTTAATGACCATGGATTCTTATTTGATTTCCAAGACCATATTACTTTATTTTCTTCTTGAGTCATATTCTAAGCAAACAACAATAGAAAGAAAAAGTGTTTTTATTTTTCATTTCATTATTTCATTGAACGAATGGATACATTATGAAAATATTTAAAAACACAGCGTTACTTCCCTCTCGGAAAGATATTTTTACCCATCCTATATATCGATTTAAACAACGCTTTAGTTCAAACGATGTTTAATTTATTATCATGCGTACAAAATATTTGTTAGGTAAACTCTCGTGTCGATGATCACACCTCTTTCATGAAAATACCTACCTATTTTTTCTTCACTGTGAAATAGTGTATTGAAATATGTTATCAAAATCGTTTAATGCAAAGCAAAATATTTGACTAGTGATAAATAGAATTTAAAAAAGAAAAGGATAAAGACGAGGCGTTATTGCGTCTATTTTTATTCAAAATCGTATGTCATCAATCATAAATAGACTATGTTTGACAATACGAAATATTTTTAGTTTTGGTAAAATTTTGACATTATTCTCTTCATATCTTTATATAATATCGGGCTATTTTATGCTTTGTTAAATTGCTAGAAAATAAAAAAAGAATTTCAACATTAAAATAATATCTAATTTATGCAATGAAAAATTGTTTTTGCTTTTATAAAAACAGAGATGTCATAGCATGGCATTTTTTTGGTTGAGATATTACTATCTTTGTACAGTTGTTTTAAATACGACAGTTAATAAAAGTTACAAAATTTTGAATCGATTTTTATGAATTAATTATCAACAATCGTGACTTTTTGAATGGTAATGTTAAACTGCATATTTCGTTTTTTGTGTTCTGTATTAATTTTCCGGATCGAATATCCATCATGACATAAAGCAAGAGAAAGAAAAAAATTGAGTTGCTTTGTAAAAACGGAACACAGACGAGAATCAACTTGCATTGATCATAAATTGTAATGTAGGCGTTATTCTATGAAATAGCGATGCTGATTTCGGTTAGTTTAATAATGAATGATTGAGGAACGCTTAATAGTAATAGTGTCTCAGTAAACAGCGAATCTGATGTCACAATATCGAACAAAATTCATAGGAAACTAATGCGAATTCTTATAAGAAAATTAAATGGACATTTGATACCATTGTTCATTTTACTAGAGTAAATATATTTTTTAAATCGAATCAATATCAATGAATATTTTATATTAGTTTAATTTGACATTAGTTGTATAGTAAAACAATGAGAAAAAAAGATTTGGAAGGTGTTTTTTTTTCAGAAAATACAAAAGATTAGTGATGTTAAAGAGAGCCTTATCACATCTCAAATGAGATGTAATTGGGCGACGTTGATCTATTTCATTGATTTTGTCAGCTTATACTATGAATATTGTTTAACTTAAGCGGAAAAAAGAAGCTTACCAATTTTTTTTCTGCCATAAATGCTAAAAGAAATTTTATCGAATTTTATCACGGATATTATTGAATTATCAAGATTTTTGTCGATTATTATGATAATTTGGGATATGATTATGATATCAATGGCATTTATCCTCAACACTGCTGGTCTGCTAGTTACGCGATTATCTTTGCTACATATGTTTACTATATTAAAATCAAGTATTGTATACAGTTGTGTCCCAAAGCACATTTTGCTCATCTATTTTTAAGTCATATACTGAAATGTATAATAAGATTAACAGGATAGATGTAGGACTGGTGGAAGTTATTTTTAAATGTTTTACTCAAACGACTAAATTTAACGACACCATAGATCTCTGATTCGAACGTATTTCATTTAGTTTATTCTTTCAATAATAAAAAAATGTATTTTTTCTTGAACTCTAAAATCAAACGAGAATTCGATGGTTGATCTCGAACGATCATTTCAGTAGTCAGAACTGATGTCTTAAACGACCTGAAATGGATATAAATATGAATTAATTTCTGCCGCAAAACGGTGACCTACTCTGTTTATCGAAATGTCAATATCGCTGTTCAGAGCCATGTTTTCATTGTCCATGGTCTTATTTACAACACTTTTTGCTGTATACAGTTTAACTTACTTATATACTCCTATTGTAGGTTCTAGACAACACATATGTATACTTTCTAATATGATAAGACGTTTTGTTTCATCAATAGGATTCGTATATAGAAATAAATACTGCCAAGCCAAATTTTATAGTACACATTTAATAGAGAAACATCCATAAGTACAATAATTTTTCATATAATATATGAAATTAGAATGCGAAATTTTTCCAAATAAATTAGTTCATTGATAAAATATTTTAATTTCAAGGACATCTTTTCAAATAAGAGATTTACAAAAGCCATTTTTACATATTTACGAACTCTGGTTTCGATATGAGGCGAGGAACATTCTTACGAGAAGTTGGATAAACTTCTTACTCGGTATGTAGAATTCAAAGGAATGAGTTCTATCCTTCATAATACTTATCTATGAGAAAAGTGACGAATGGAAAATATGAAAAAGAATGTTTACTGTACCCTGATAACTTGGTATTTAGAGTCATATTGATTATTGTGTAGTACGATGTAAAGACTCTCTTGAATGGTATACATCATATCATCGAATAAGTCTCAATAAAATATCTTTATGCACGAAATAATTCAAAAACGTCAACTAAGGTTCCATATTAAGAAAAAGAAATGAATTTGAAGAAGAAAAGGATGAAAATGTGATTATCAAGATTTATTTATTATGGAATATTGGAGATTGTCTAATTATGGTTTTAAGACATTTCATTTACGCGTAAAAACGATATGAAAACGGGATTCAGAATAGATGATTGTTCTTATTGAGACATGAACGACGATCGCAACGAAGATTATTGATCACCGTATTTCTTCGCTTTAGAATGTTTCTTAAATGATTATCTCTATGGCAGAGCAGATTTTCGCCATCCTCGAATCTTTCTATGCGACACGAACATGTTAGAATATTACACGTGAAACAGAAATGATTTCAAGTTTTCTAAACACATTTTGAGGTTTCCTCTGGTAAAATGATAACCATCTAAGAACCATTACGATGAGTTATTTACTAGAGTGTTTTTGAAACCATAACTGTACAGTAGTTTTACGAGTTGAATGTGCAATGTAAATCAATAATAAAAGTTAATCAAATACTTGATATAGACTCCGACAGTATATGATTTTAATGTTGATTGTAATATTTCTCTTTTACTACAGTATATATAAAAGCTTTGTGCAAGCATTACATTTGTAGTAAAGAGAATTTCAACAAGAAAATAAATATCTTTCGAACAATACTGAAAGCTTACATGATTTTTTGGGACGTAACACAAGCTAATTGTTTTTGTTTCAGAAACAATATTTTACTTTTCATGATGACATATATGTGAATACAATTTGTTTCCAATGGTCACATTCTATTACATCATTTTACTATCTGGCAGAATATGATATTATATTGATATTTTCTTATAATTATTTTCACAGATTTATGGCATTAGTCTCCTAGGTCATCTAGTTAAGTTCAAAAGATGGTGATGAATTGTTTTTTTTTTTTTGAAGAAACGCCAGGTACATCATGAGAAATACTTACTTATTTACTTATGGGTTATGTACTAGAAACTGTTTAATATGAATAGAATAAATGCGTTTTAAAGTGTTATAAATTTCTTCATCATTGTTTTCTTCAGGGTTAATACAAAATTCGAAAAAAGAAATGTTTACAAATCATCTTCCTCAAAATGCAGACTTATCATTAAATGAAGAACATATTCTTTCATGTCAACAAATTCGTTCAGTATTTATTGATTGGAAAATCTATTTGTATATGTTGCTATGTCTGGATCATTCAATGGTAACTCATTTGTATTGTTATTTATGTCCCAACATTAATTAGTAAAGGAGTTCAATTTTCGAATGCAAATATTCAGTCGATTTCTATTCTCTTGCATGTCATCTCATGCCTATAACAACACTTTTTCTTCTTTTTTTTGCTGTTAGTCATTTCATTGAAAATTTATGCAAACAAAAAAGAATATGGCAAACACATTACTATCATTATTAGTGATTGATGATAATTTTCCTTTTTCTCATAAGAAATAATTTCGTTCGTTTTAATATTACAAGAAGAAAATATCATAAATGACTAATGTATTTCAAAGACAGCAGTAATTAGATAAACCAAAGTTCTTATTGAATTTCGACAGATCATAGCATAATATATTCAAATATATTTATTACGGCTAGACTTATATGTCATTTTCTCCTTGCATGTATTTAGCGTAGTCTTCGTCTTGAAATTTGATTGTATGATATAATGCCACCGAAAAGAAAACGAGCATGACTTGACTATTCTCGACATTTCATGTTTTACCTATTTATATTCAGTATAATAGTCAATTAAAAATTTCCACAAAAATATTTTTTTGATTTCATTTAAAAAGCGTAAAAACAAACAAAATATTTTCATTCTTAAGTCAAGAAAAAAATATTCTATCTATCTCAAAACTTGTTTTTAGGCAAACGACTATCGAATAAAAACCATTCAAAATAAAAATAACAGGAATGTACAATATGTAATAAGAGATCTATATATCAAAACGAAAATAAGAAATAATCATATGTATTCGACCTCTAGCGAACAAGAAATAAATACATTGCATAGGTCTCTTTCAACCAATAGTGAGTTTAACAGCATGTGATGATTCATTCATAAGAACTACTAAGTACGTTTTCTTTAATGAAAAATTCTTAAACATTCTATATCAATTCTTCAACCATGTCTATTTCATATCGTCATTTCATCAGACTTATTCCTCAATTTAGGTTAATTTTATTATTTTAATCTTTTGTTCTAAAAAATTCTTTGATCATTTCATAGGTCTATTACATTATTATCTCGTCAGTTATCTATAAAAACTTCTGTTGATCCAGGAGAAATCAATCGATTTCGTCAATTATCATCATCATGGTGGAATGAAACAGGAGCATATGCTGCATTACATTCACTTAATCAACTTCGAATACCATTTATTCGTGAACAACTTTTTCAATCATCATCAGATATAAAAGATATTCTAAAACCTTTAAAAAATTTTCAATTACTTGATATTGGTTGTGGTGGTGGTATTCTAACTGAAGTTTGTGTATAAAAAAAAACAACCTTCTTTTCTGATTCGTTTTTTTTTTCTATAGCCTTTAGCACGTCTTGGTGCTTCAGTATTAGGTATTGATGCTGTTTCAGAAAATATTTCTACAGCTGAATATCATGCTGATCTTTCTTTAAAAGAAAATCTTAAATATAAACATGGTTTGTTATTTATTTTGATTTAAAATTATTATTTTGTTTTTATCTAATTCTTTTCGTTAGTATAGTGACACTTGAAGAATTATGTGAGGATATTGAACAAATAGAAAAATATGATGCTATTATTGCTTCAGAAGTTATTGAACATATCAATGATGTAGATAGTTTTATTGGAAATATATCAAAACTACTCAAAGTATGTTGGAAAAAAAATAATCTTTTTATTTTATTCAATTATATTTATTTAAAAAGGATATATTTTTGTATGATATTGTATATCAAACTCGTTAGATTAATCTCAAATGTCTATACTTCTAGAAAAAACAAAACAATGATACATATTAGTGAGGACATGCAAATGAATATATCATAACAAAGCCTTCATTAGAACAAAATAAAGACTTATCTTGCTTTTCTCCTACAAGTATTCTTGAAATGTGAACATTTTTTTCCACTATGACCAATCTGTTGAGATTAGATTATCCTAGAATCAAACTAAGAGAAACAACATAGATTTTTCTTTAAGGCCCCCCCCCCCGCACTCAAAAAAAGTCAATTTTCGTCAAAAAAGTCGAAATGGAGATAAATGCATGGAAAGATAGCCCGTGATCTGCTCTTTCATAACTGATAAAAAGTTTTCCTCGATATCTCCTTTCTGTCCAAAATTTTCGAAGATTTTCGTCAACCCCTATTCGAAAAACCAGCTGTTTTTTGAAAAATTAAAAAATGTTTTTCGTTTTTTCTCGATTTATGATTTTTTGATTTTGGTACAAGGATTTCTCAGTCCGGATCCGTCCAACATATTTAAATTTTTTTTTGTTTGAAAGAGCATGTCAAGATGCACAACTTGCCAAGGCCCTTTTTTTTTATTATTTTAAAGATATTTATATCGGTAGACCCCCCGTTTTTTGATACCTTCAACTTGTCACTTTT
Source organism: Rotaria sp. Silwood2 (assembly GCA_905329745.1). Taxonomy (NCBI): domain Eukaryota; kingdom Metazoa; phylum Rotifera; class Eurotatoria; order Philodinida; family Philodinidae; genus Rotaria; species Rotaria sp. Silwood2. The sequence continues at coordinate 77,307 of CAJNSZ010000059.1, read as the reverse complement.
TTTTTCACATAAAAAGTAAGAATTTTAAAAAAAGGGCCTTGGCAAGTTGTGCATCTTGACATGCTCTTTCCAACAAAAAAAAATTAAGCATATAGCACGAGCTGGGACCGAGAAATTTATGTCCCGAGATGAGCTATTTTTGACCCTTGTTTGGTGAATATCTCCCT
>CAJNSZ010000059.1:29347-77060 GCA_905329745.1 Rotaria sp. Silwood2 | reverse complement strand
GACAGTTTGTTTGTGCTCTGAGTGGCGAGGAACGAGCATGAGGTGGGGGGGGGGGGGGGGGGGGGCCCTTAATCTTACGAAGACATCTTTTCAATTGATCAATCACTTTCTCATAAAAAAAAAACTACTGAATTATGGATTATCTCTGTCATGCTGGTTCTCTAGACACGAAAAGTAATATTATCCTGAAGATTTTGAGATTAAAATGTTGATATGCATTAAAAGGGCTCTATATCCTGCAAAAAAACTATTTGAAAACAATAGCTACTAATTTCTACGTAAGTCGATATATTTGTTTGAAAAACTAGCATATGAAAATCTAAGAATATTCGTCATAGTCATATTTGAAATCAGCTTTGTTGATAACTTTCATTACACTAGTTTTCGATGAGAAACCAATTGATCAGTTGAAAACTTTCCCTTATTATTGCATATCGAATGACAAAATTTTGTCTGTGTCAATCAATTTGTTCGGATTAGTTTCCTGCAACTTCACAGAATAACTGATACATGAATTCAAATATAAATGCGTCGAGTCGGTTCAGGTATAAGATCATGTCTAGATCTAACTATCATGTCCTAGGAATAAGTGACCAAGTGCATGAAAAATTCGTTTTTCATAACTCGTAAAATGTTACTAATTTTTGTTGAAATCAGTTATATTACTTAAAAGGCAATTTTTGAGAATGTTTCTTTAATAAATATAAACTATGAACACTTGTTTATTAGCAGTAAAAATATCAGCTCTTATGGTCCAAAATATGGCGAAGATATTCAAAATTTTCTTTGTTTAGTAATACTGAAGAAGTTTTAAATTCAAGAAGATAATCATTGACTAGTCAATCACTTTCTTATGAAGTTTCATATAATTTCTTTTCTTTTTTATTGTTATTTATCTATCTGATTAAATCGAATTGTTTTTTTTTTAAAGACACACATATAAAACATTTTATCATCAGATATTACGTATTAGAAAAATTTAGCAAATCGATTGCGATTACAAAAAAGTTGTACTCATATGTAACTTTTATTTCAGTCAAAAGGTCTTTGTTTTATTACAACATTAAATCAAACAGTAGCTTCTTATTGTCTTGGTATTATTGCTGCTGAATATATTCTTCAAATAGTTCCACCTGGAACACATACATGGAATAAATTTATTCGTCCATCAGATTTAATAACTATATTTGAAAAAAGTAAGACGAGTATTTTTCTTTTTAAATGTATTCTTTTTACTTTATTTTTGTTTTAGATGGTTTTACTGTTGTTCTAAACACTGGAATGTTTTATAATCCAATTACAAATCGATGGTCATGGTCAGAAAATCAAGCAATTAATTATGCATTATGTGCAGCAAAAAATTAAATTGTTTGTTTATTTATCCTATTTTTCCATCATTATTGAATTTATGAAATTAAAAAAATAAATTTTTCTAGCCCTTAAGAGGGCTGTTTGGGTTTTCTTTTCTTGTCTATTTAATTTATGAACCAAAACCATATAATGTACGTCCTTGTCGTTTAAGTGCATAAACAACATCCATAGCTGTAACAGTTTTTCGTTTAGCATGTTCAGTATAAGTAACAGCATCACGAATAACATTTTCTAAGAATATTTTTAATACACCACGTACTTCTTCATAGATAAGACCACTTATACGTTTAACACCACCACGTCTTGCTAATCGACGAATAGCTGGTTTTGTTATACCTTGAATATTATCACGAAGTACTTTACGATGACGTTTAGCACCACCTTTGCCTAAGCCTTTACCACCTTTACCTCGTCCAGACATTTTTTTTTTATTCAAATAAAACTTTTATTTTTTTTTTGTGTGAATAGAAAAGAAAAAGAATAACATATGATCATTAGACAATATTAAACATTCATTTTATACTGATATGGAAAACATTTACTCGTTGGTCAGTTAAAGATTGTTGTTTACTGACCAATAAAAATTGAGATATGAATAATCAGCTGTTTAAGTGCAATATATTGCATGTGTGAACTATATAGAATATATATTCTTTTGTATATAACAATATGTCTTATTTTAACAAAGAAAATGATATTGCTAATAGGAACGTTCAAATGTTATGTAAACATTGAAATCAATCAGTGATTTTTCGACCGTTTCTTACAAAAGTTAACATTCATGTTAACGAAATATCACAGAAATAAAGGCAAGATTTCACATATCGAGAATATCTTTCCTATTCATTCTTTAGCCATCCTAGAAAGCACATAAAAGTGAACTCGGTTGGTATACAAAGGTTCTTTTTTTGAACGGCATTCAAAATGAAAGTATATCTATTTGAAAAATCATCAGTCAATAAAATTCTAGTCTTCATTGCCGGAATATAAAAATAGTTACTAGAGTTTTGAAAACTTTCCGTATACAAGAAGTGAAAGATCTATTCTTGTCTCTACATTCGAGTTTTTATCTCAAAATAGAAGCCCATCAAATGACTTGATACTTTCACGATTAGTTATTCTTGTTAAGATTTGTTTCTATGCAAAGTTTCAAGTCGAAAAGAACAATAACATTTTATTGAAAATTCATCATAAAATATTGCAAATTTTCAGTTCCAATTAACACATCTCTATGGAACTATTATCTTTTTTTCAAATGATGATTATTTTTCCTGTCATATGTAAAATAATTTCTCAATAACCATTGATTTCATTCTCTCATTTTCAAGATCATCTAAAACATTTTGAATAATAACCAATCACATTGAATTATTCAGATTTTATTTCTACGTCAAAAGATTATGTTTTAACACGAATATCAACATTTGTGAATATACAAAAAAAGAAGTTAGTAGCCCTAAAGAGGGCTGTTTGGGTTTATTTTGTATTAATTTGTTAATTAATGCATCATTCAATTTTTATTTAGCACTTGTATATTTAGTAACAGCTTTTGTACCTTCTGATACAGCATGTTTAGCAAGTTCACCAGGTAATAAAAGTCGAACAGCTGTTTGAATTTCGCGACTGCTAATTGTTGATCGTTTATTATAATGTGATAAACGACTTGATTCAGCAGCAATACGTTCAAAAATATCATTGACAAATGAATTCATGATTGACATGGCTTTCGATGAAATACCTGTATCTGGATGAACTTGTTTAAGTACTTTGTAAATATAAATTGAATAGGTTTCTTTTCGTTTGCGTCTGTGTTTTTTTTCGGTACCTTTGGTACCAGACGAACCTTTTGATGTTTTTGTAACAGCTTTTTTTGAACCCTTCGATGGTGTTTTTGGTGGCATGTTGAGAAAATATGAATGATCGATATGAAGAAGAAATATGTAGTTTTTATTTCTATTCCTTTATTTATATATACACATATATGTGTGTCTATGGTTTGTTAGTTAAACGACCAATCATTAGTGTTGTTATTTGATTGGTTAAAAAAGTTGTTCATTACATAGGCATATATATAGCTAAGTTCAAACATCTATTATATTCATTAATTCTCTACATTTTCGTCAAGTAAAAAACAAATCAAGACACAATGTCAGGACGTGGAAAAACTGCAGGAAGTGGTAAAGCACGAGCCAAAGCTAAAACTCGTTCATCCAGAGCTGGTCTTCAATTTCCAGTTGTAAGTTATATCTTAACAAAAAAAAGATTCTTTTTTTCAATCATTTTTCTACTTTATAGGGTCGTATTCATCGTCTTCTTCGACGTGGTAATTATGCCGAACGTGTCGGTGCTGGTGCACCAGTTTATTTAGGTGCTGTACTTGAATACTTATCGGCTGAAATTCTTGAATTAGCTGGTAATGCTGCACGTGATAATAAGAAGACACGTATCATTCCCCGTCATCTTCAATTAGCCATCCGTAACGATGAAGAATTGAACAAATTATTATCAGGTGTTACCATTGCTCAAGGTGGTGTCTTGCCTAATATTCAAGCTATTCTTTTACCAAAAAAGACAGCTGAAGGTGGCGTTGTATCAACACCACGTGAAACAACAAGTGGTGCTGGTCCAAGCAAAAAGAAACCAGCTGGTGATAAAGGTGAAAAATCAACACCATCATCAGGAAGCAAAGCTGCTGAAAAAGCTTAAATATGCTTGACTTAATAAAAAATTAATAACCTCAAGAACATATCTAAAAACCCAACAGCCCTCTTTAGGGCTACTATTTTCTAAATTCATAAATGTTGGATTTACGGACTTAAACAAATGAATAGATGTTGTTTTTAATTGTAAATAAATAAAATAAAATAAAAAATATTTGTTTTCAATGTCATACACAAAGCGATAAAATCCGAGAGAGCAAAGCGTTATATTTAGAAGAATTTATATTTAATGAAATAGCCAATAGGAAAAGCTTGAAGTTATACATGTTCGATGATGATTTTCTTCTGACATATTGATGAATATTTGTTTATATAATAAGGACAATGTTAGATCAATAGAGTAGTATCTCGGTTATTTGACATTTTCATTATAAGTTTAGATTTCAATGTATTATATTGAATTTGAACGAAAAGAGAAAATCCTATGTACACAGTCTGATATAATTAAGTTATTAAAAGTAAATCGTTTGATGACATCTTGTTATATATCATTGGAAAACATACAAAGGAAACGAAACCAAATGATTCACAATACATATGGACCAATCAAAATGAATTCTATAATATAGTTTGTTTTGCATAAGATGTATTATCGAATTTTATTGAAAAAAAAAATCCTCTTGACTTATTCTTGTGTATTTTTATTAAACGAAAACATATGTGAAATATTGTCATCTAGCAAAAATCTTTGTTTATAATGCCTATTTTAGATTAAATTTTCGCACAAAAAAATTCATCAAAAAATTTAAGTTTTGAAAATAATACTTTTGACTGATACTAATCGATTGTTAGTAGATCAATAGAAAAATTGCATGAGATATTTCAACTTCTAAGCTTCATATGTGACAAGTTTAAAAAAAACTTCTTTTTTTCAATACAATGATGTTAACATGAAAATTCAAAGTCATCAAAAGTGAACGATTGATAATTATACTCTTCAGTTTTTATGAATAGTCTATTCAAAAATAAAGGTGAAACTGTAGAGATATATATACAAAATGGACTATATTGTAAGCGTTGTGAGACACTCGGTACATATCTATTTGTCGTTCTCAAGTTGTGTAAGTAGGCGAGAGCTAGAGAAGAAAAAATCAAACATAATCTTTTTCGAAAATGAATAAATGATTGACATTTGTATTATTTTTTTCTTTAATGATATGCAACTTTATCATAAACGAAAAATCAATTTTTAGAATTGTAAAAAATATTTTAGAAAAAGTTTTAATGAATTTTTCAATAGTATAGAAAAATTTCCTAAATTAAAATGTATTTGACTATCTCTGTTATATTTAGATTAGATAAATGCACCGTTATATCGAAAAATGAAAATATTCTTATCACATATCTGATTTTATTGATTTATTTTTTACATTATTATCATTTGACTACAAGTAACGAATCTAGAAAGAAAATTTTAATATTCATGAAAATGTACGCTGTTTACTAATAACATGTGATGCAAAAGTCTTTAGACTATCATATTGCTAACTTCTAAATCGGTCAAAGCTTTTTTTTTTTAATTGGAAAGAGCAATGTCTGAAATAAAAATTTTCTATCCGACTTTTGTCGGGAACGAATTTATGAAGCAGAATAAGTCAAAAATTAAACATCTCTGAAAAAGTTCTTGCAACTTTACCTTCGTACAATATCATTTCCTCTTTTCTGTTCATTTTATGAAACTTACATATATTTTCGAAGAAAATAGTGAGTGTAAATTTTTAAGGTCAAGTTTTTGCGGCTAAGCAATCGACAATAATAGACGTTAAATTTTCAAGAGTTTTTTTTTTTGCAAATTGATCAAATTATAATTTTGAAAAATAATGAACATCATTATTTGTAAGTTGATTAATGTATATGATAGTGAGTAAGATCTGCTGTAGACATCATGAATATGTAAAACAGATTTATTTGGCAATTTTATTTCAATAATCATAATAATAAGAATATTAAATTAAGAAAAACGAATTTAAAAAAATAATGAGCGAATAACAACAAAAAATAGGACGCCCGTAAAAAGAAATAAAAGAATTCTCTCCGACATGGAAAAATTAGAGAGGTTCTTATTTCATTGATTGATTATCCTGCAAAAAAGAATTGTAATCTACGAGAGATTTTTCACGTCACGTTTTTTTGTATTAGGTTAATGAGCGTAGAGAGTATATGTGATTTCCACATTTCAGCCCCAGTAGGGCTGCGCTAACAAGCTTTTTTTTTACATAACGAAGAAAATGTAAACACAAGTTTAAAGATGATTTTTTAGCACAAATGAACGCTCTTTCCAATGGTGTACTAGAAGTTATATTTTGTCTTGTTTTTTTTAGACAAATATAGCTGATATTAGAATTGTGAGAATATGATTTTATATTTTTCAATTTGTTTGTATAGACTTTTGTTTCTCACTTGCCAAACTAAATGACTTCCTAAATTAATTATGATCACAGAGCAAAACTAAAATTCCTTCAAGAAATAGGATAGATTCAATGGTTGTTTTTGATGAAATCTTCATCTTCCAAATAAGATCAAAATATTTATCAAATAATTGTATATTTAAGTAACTGTCTCAGAGATCTCTATCCATATGAAGCCATTTCGAAGTTCGATATTTTTTAAATAAATTCAAATTATATAATATCCTTTTTTTGTCTCATGGTACGAAATTACTATTTTTATTTAAGAAAATAATGAATATGCTTTTATATTAAAGCTTTCTTTTTCTTTCTACTTAATTTTCAAAAAACTTCATCTATTCTTTTTGAATCGTCCAAAAAAGCAATTTTGATGTGTATTTTTTTTTCTTATTTAGCTTAGAATAATCATGACATAAGTCAGAAAAAATTTCATTCACAGAAAACATTTAAATAATATGAAAGTTTTTTTTATCCAAAATTCTTTTTTTCATAAAAATAGGTATTTGACTGTTACACTCAACTACAATTAATAACCTACAAAAATCAAAATCGATATCGATTCTTTGATCTATTCTTCAGAATTTCATTGTTTTATCTTTCATTTGTCTATCTGATCATGAAATTTATTGGTAATTGTTATCACTTATTATTAATCTGAACTTAGCATTAAAACTTATTGTATGTATTCCCTTTGAAATCATCTGTAAAGTATGTAGTTAAGCAATATTATAAATAGTTACATCTCTAGTCAAACATAATGTCAGTTTTGTTTTAATAGTAATTTTAATAGTTATTGGAGTTTTCTATTCAATACATTCTATAGAAAGATTTCATAGATGAACTATGATGGTAAGATTTCTAAAAAAAAACTGACCATGGTAGTCTTCATTTTCCAGAAACAATTTTTTAACAGTGTTATTTTAAAGAGCACAAAATTCTAAACAAAATGTGAGATTGTCGTATCTTCTACAAGTACTTTTTAACCCTTTATCCCGCACAGCGGTTCCAAAAGAGTCATTAGGAAAACAACTATTGAAAAGCAGTATTGTCCTTTTCAGTAGGTCAATTATATAAGCAGATCGATGAAGTGTGCTTTCCTGTGTGCACGATAATTTGACAACTCTAGTTGCCATTGAAAGATAACGACATGAAAACTTTTTTTAATCTTTTGCAAGTAGCTTGTTGATTTCGCAACAATACGAATAAAGAAACATCTAACACATAAAAAGTTTTTCTTTTTTTCTCCACAACACATATACGCCTGAAACAAGTTTCTATATATATATATATAAAATCTGTTTTTCTCAAAGTAATGAAATCATCAAGCAAAGAATACAATTATCGATTCATTCTTCTTTAACTTCGAATATGATAAGATTTTAAAGAATGAGGATGTGGATGTGGTTTGTATCTCTTCTTGTCCGAAACCGACATTCACACCCACCTACACCAAATATCTATATAACAACAAATAATGCTCGTATTCGTAAATAACGGCAATCTATATCAGCACGTATGGCGTTTAGACGAATAATTCTAAATGTTTTTTTTTATATGTCATTACCCCCTAATGGCCACTCTAGTTGCCATTTGATGTCGTATAATCTCTTGTTCAACTAATTCGTGTGAAAATTTTTAAACGCATTTTATTCAATACCAGCAACTTTCTTCAATATTTATCGCACAGCACATCATTACGATAAGTATTTCTCGTGGATAAAAAAAACAATTTTAAAAGAAGAGATCCTTTTTCTAATAATCTCATAATCGACTCTTTTGTAAGTTTTATATCTTAGAGACAGAGCAAGGATACAAAATATTTTTTTAAGCAATCAGTAGTTTAGGCAATCTTCTACACACAGTATGTAAAGAGTCTTTTTTTATATCAAGGTTTCTGTATTTTCTGCAATGTTCTAAAAATGGCAATTCTAGTTATCAATGGGGGGTAAAGGGTTACGGAGTTAAAAATATTACAAAAACTGAAAAAAAGCCATACCTTCTGACTAACAAATGGCGTATATCAGTAGGCTATTTAAAACATTAAATACGTAGTTGAACATGCGGATAAAATTATCATGCGAAATATATTTGGTTTGTCGATTTCCATTTCTCTCATTAGTGACATTCTTTTATTTTCTCTCTCACTCTGTAAGAAATGAATTAATATTAATTGAGATTAGAGGGGAAAGAGTACTGTTGAAATAGAGTCGCTTAGAAGGTGACCGATCAATTTTCGTCGCACATGTATTGTAGAGAATACATTGATTGAATTAAGTAATTTAGTTTAAAATGTTATACAATTAATCGCCTTAAAAAAAAAATTTGTTTAGACTCATAAGAATCTTTTTTCATAATACAATGATTTTCTCAAAAATAAAATAGAGATATCAATTTAAAGCCTATTTTAAAATTTAATTAAAAAAAAACTGAAGTTTGATTTTGGATAAAATTCTATGTACACAAAAAAAAGCTGAAAGTTAAAACAAAAATATAAAATCGAAAAGAAATTTTACAAATCTAAATTAAAATTCTATGTTAANTCTTTTGAAATAGCGAAAGCGTCTGGATATGTCTACTAGGCTTCATAAGTGTCATAGATTATCATTTTTTTTTTTGAGAAAATCAAACAATTCGAGTGTTGATAAGAGAATGAGAAGTATTATTGAATTAAATAAAACATTTATTATTGTAGATATAGTGTGTGAATAAAACTTTGAATTTACCAGATGTTCGTTTGTGTGGCTTATTTCGATCATATTTATAATCTTGACGTAGCACGTTGCTAATCATTTATTGTTCTATACACCGTTTCTTGATTTTGTTCTCAACGAAACGACAAAATACCAAGAACTCGTATCGTATTCCTCGAGTAACGGTGATGTAGATAAAGTAGAAAGAATTTTTCTTCTCGATGCGACTCATAGATATAGGGCTCTACAACTAAACACAGGTTTGTGAAAAGTATGATTTTTTTTTCTATATTCTCATTATGGGAAGAAACATTCTGTCAAGTTCATACAAATACAATTCATCTATCGGTTCATTTATTTCTTCCACTAATGATTTCTTTACTTCTATTTCAAATTTTTAGATAGAGATAGTCGTATGTTGCACTATGTCCGAAGAACTCGTATAAAAATTTTAGACTAAAATCAGAAAATCAATATGTGTAGCTCTTCGCTGCACATTCGTGTCATGTATCAGCCAATTGTCTCCAACTATCGATCTTTTCCCATCTAAAGACGGATCTTCAATTTTATTGGCCAGTCTTTATCGAAATGTTGCATCTGTTCTCTTTTTTAGACATATCTTCTGCTTGTCACGGAAGAACTGAGAAGCATCGATAAAAGTCGTATGATGACAAATACCATGTGCCACTGCGTGTTGCTGCTGTTGCTAATTACTGATGGTTCTATCAGCTCATTGCGCATCACTACATCGCTGTCAACTCAATTATATGTCGTCCCATTTTCAACACTTCTCGATAATAATGGTGACGGTTCATTCACTCATCCATACACATCGATTCAACAAGCACTTGATCATGTTGAACGTAACCGTCGTCATGATATCGCTGCAATACATCGGACAACAATCCATTTGTATCCAACTCATTACTTCGCTAGTGCTATTAGATTTGATCAAGCGCATAGTCATATACGATTAACAACGATGAGTGATAAAGACGCTGCCTTTTATGAGGAATTAGCTACTAGTGAACACACACATCGACGATTGCCAACTGCCAGTATAAGTGGCGGAATACCAATAACTGGTTGGATATCATTAGGCAATAATACATACAAAGCTGTCGTAACACAACCAATATTTGTCAATCAGTTATTCGTTGCTAATCGACGCATCGTCCGTACTCGTATCCCAATGAATCAATCTGAATATCTTCAATATGATGCACCATTACAAGATCCAAACCAGGCACGATACGGTTTTCAATATGCTCAAGGACAGTTTGAATTCTGGCCAATCGATGATGCTATGGTTGTTGTTTATCACAGTTGGACAACATCGCATCATTATATTGATCAAATTATTACGTCGAATAGAACTGTTTTATTTACTAATCCATCGAATTCTCCTATTGGAACATATGTCATTCAAGGACAACAACGATTTCATATTGAAAATCTTTGTACATCATTTGCACCAAACTCATTTTGTTTTCTGAATTCAACAAAAACCATTTATCTGATGACTGATGGATCTTATGATCCGACGAACGTACAGATTATCACACCAGTGAATGAATTTGTTGTGTTACTTGCTGGTACTGATGTCAGTAATCCAGTCAAGGATGTTATCATTGATAATGTTGCAATACAACATAGTGCATGGAATATTAGCCGAACTCAACAAGCCGATTATCAAGCAGCTTCATTTCTAACTTCTGCTCCGCTTTATATTGCCAATGCGACATCAATCATTATCTCAGATGTCGAAGTCAGTCATACTGGATCGTATGGAGTTTGGATTAGAGAAGGAACAAACAACGTGAATATTATTAACTCATTAATTACTGATACTGGTGCTGGTGGTATTCGTATCGGTCAAATGATAACACCAATATCAATTCCAACTAGTTCTATACATATAATATCAAATGAAGTCAGCTACGGTGGAAATGTATTTCCAAGTGGTGTTGGAATTATTATTCATCGTGCCATGGATGTTGCCATTGCTGATAATAGCGTTCATCATCATCGATATACTGGAGTTTCGGTAGGATGGGAATGGGGTTATAGTCCATCATATACAAGTAACATAGTAGTTCATGGCAACTATATCTATAACATTGGACAACATATTCTTTGTGATCAAGGTGGCATTTATACACTCGGTATCCAACCAGGAACGATAATTACTAACAATGTAATCAAAAACGTTTTTAGCTATGCTGCCTATATGTGGGGTATTTATCTAGATGAAGGCTCGTCTGGGATTATGGTCTCGAATAATGTTGTATACAATATTGGTTGGGGTGGTTTGTTTCAACATTATGGTGCTAATAATACTATCATTAATAATGTATTTGCACGTACGTCAGTAATCCAACCACCACAGGCCGGCGATCCCATTCCAGACGGTGATCTTCGTATTATGAATACTGAAAATCATCTTTCATGGACATTTACGGGTAATATTGTCTACGATACATTTCAAGGAAATAATCATTCTGCGTTCAAATCTGATGCCGTAAACGTCTCTGTATCATTTAGTAACAATGTGTATTATAATCCATATGGTAGTTCTTTATTATTCGGGATACAGCAAACATCATTTGCAGAGTGGCAAAAAACTGGACAAGACAACGGTAGTGTAATAGCAGATCCATTGTTTGTCGGCGACGTCAATCAATGCGATTTTTTTACTATTCAATCGAACAGTTCTGCAGCAAAACTTGGATTTACAAATATAACTAAACTTTCGATGTGGACTCCTGGTTGCAGTACAAATGATGTGAATGACGATAATCAATTTTATCATTGGTAACATAAATGTTATTTAATTTTTCTTTCCAGTCAACAAACCTGACAGACCAGTCCTTGCCATTCACAATCATAATTAATACATATGAGAAACTATTTTTCGTCGTTGTCTTAGTTTTATTTTCCTCGAGTGGTGGGTTAAAAATGGTTGACATTTCACTGCAACTGTACTTCGTTTAAAATAGTTTTTTTAATGTTCATGTTTGTGAATAAAAAATCGCTCAAAACTGAACGTTTTGTCACAATTAGTAATTTCAGGGGGGTGGGTATGGATCAATGTTTTAGCCACAGCTACGACACGCCCACACGCACATCGTCAAGTGGAGATGGATGGGGTGTGGGTGTGGGTGGGTGTGGATCTTCATTATATACATGTCTGCAAGCACACATGCACCTGCTAATTAATATTACAAAATAATAATCGCTGGTCTACATTTCGACAGAAAGGATACCAATAATCACTTTAATTTGTATTACAACAAAAGAAAAATGTTTCGTATAATAATATTCTTTTTCGATTTTGAAATCGTTATAACCGATCATAGAAAGAAAAATAGCAGTGAGATGTTTGAATATATCTTTTTCTAGAAAACGAAAACTATCATTCCAATCCGTTTTGGACGGACAGTAAAGAAATTTCGTCAGCAATTCGTTGCTATCATATCTCGATTTTTGAAATGATGACTTCAGCGCCATTTAAAAACAAAGGGTTTTGTTTGACTTCAATTAAACAGAAAATCTGAGTATTTATCACTATCGAACGAGAAATGAATCAGGTTTCTGAAAACGATCCTAATTTACAGGCTCAAGTACTCTCTCTCCTACAAGCCGATTTCCGATACAAAATCAGTGAGAAAAATGTGTCTTTCCATTAATTTTTGTCAATCATCAATATTGATTACTTACGTCTCATTGAATTAGATTGTGATGCATTATTCGAAGTGACTGAGTGCTCTGATCCACTACTATTGTCATTCATTGCTGATTCGATTGAGTTATGATCGAATGAATAGTTAATATTGAAAGTTTCTCGAACTTTTGACGGTGTGTGTGAATATAGAATAAAAGAAGAGGGTTTGTGGGTCAGACTAACCTGTTGAATCACATCCACCCATACCCATAACCATCTCTCCATGTTAACTTACAAAATCTTTTTTTTATAATTTAATCGTTGATTCATTCAATGGATTGCGATAAAGCAAGTATCAATCATTTATTAACAATGAAAAAATGAGGTAGACAATAAAAACTCTTATTACAAAAAAAAATAAATTAGATGGACCTACTGCTCATATTCATCAACAATAACTGAGTATGAAAAAAGAATGAACAACATGATGGAAACCCTATGATCCAATTAATAAACCTGATGGAGAAATAACAAAATTACTTATTCAAAAGTAAAATAATTTTTTTTATTTAATTTTTAAGAAAATTATTCCTTTGAGTTAAAAACCAAATACAAACTATCATTTTTGATTAGCATCATAAAATGATCTATGAGTATAATTGATTCTAGTGGTTCGACGAATTATATTCGAACAAAAAAAAAGAGGTATAAGAATAACAAAAAAAAGGATCGAGAACAATTTTCAGTATAACACCAACGGAATAACGTACAATGGATATTTGGTGAAAAATATCAAACAGATCTTTTTCAAGTTTAGTATAAAGAAGGTCAAATTGTAGCGAATAGTGTTCGCTTTGAAAAAATAATCATTCTTTTTTATGTTAGGTGTGTTTGAAAGGCGACCGTCATTTTTTTCATTAACCTGATGTCGAGAAAACTTTCAGAGAATGTTTTTCGCGCTTTCTTTACTACAGAAGTACTTTGGCGGGAAAATAAAGAAATATTTGGAATTAGTATGCAAACCTGCATCCATTGATGCATCATTTATCAATTTCTAAAATAAAATTTTTTCTTCGGAGTTTAGAGTACGGGTTCACCTTAGGAATTTTCTTTTCCAAATAATCTTGTCTTTCAGGGTATGGGTATGCGGTGTGGGCGGGTCCGGATGTGGATGCGGGTCTGTTTGGGTGTCAGCGTTCCTGTGCGGTGTGTGTGTGGGAGTGTGAGAGTGGATGTCAGTGTAGTAATGTGGAAGTCAGTGTACCCATGGGGTGTGGATGTGGGTGGGGGTGTGGTTGTAGGATTTTCAACCGGAGAACCACATCCACACCCTTTTTGCAAACATGTTGATTAATCGTTATCATTGACTGAATTGTCTTTGTTTCAAATAATAATAGAATTGACCTTCAGCAAATTTCTTTTACTAGACAATGAAAATGTCAAATGATGATCGGACTATTTCATATAATTTAAATGAGTCAAAACAGATGACAATGAATAATCAATGTTTCAGGGTCCTCTTGTCGATGTTCCCGATCATAAATCAAATTCATTGCGGGTCTTCATCAGTTCTACTTTTACAGGTAAATTTTCTTTTAATCAACCAATGACTGTACCATGTGCGTTTACACTTGAAGATACAGTCGAAGAACGTGATGCACTTATTTTATCAGTTTATCAAAAACTCCGAGAATATTGCCAAAAGATGTATAACATTCAGTTTCAGGGTGACTATATTGTTGCTACTTGTATTGGTTACTGATTCGACTGTGGACACATGTTTGCAAGAGTTGCAACAATTTTATCGTCATTCGCTAGCGACCAATTGTGCTGTGAGTTCCTTCAAATTGACTGACGACCGAGTTTTAAAAAATGATTCGATTTCTTTTAGATTCTGTTAATTCATTGATATGAAAGTAGGATGCTATCCGTACGAATTGTCAAAAACATTTTTCAAACACTTGAAAGCGTTTTGTCTTCAGACAAAAGACTTTTTGTAAATCAAACATATCGACTAGATGAAAATTTACTCGATCCTGTCTATGTTCTCCAGTCCATCGATTCCAAGAGAAAAAATGAATGGGATTCATCCAATAAGAAACTCCAGAAGATCTTGCGTCAAGCCTCTGATACAAGACTTTAAGTGAATATGACAGAAATGAATTTCACATATCAGGTGAGTTGATCAAAGTTCGTCATCCGATATGCATATCAAAATGTTTAGTAACAGCGAAATAAATTTATCGAGCATTGAACAACAATAAAAATCAACTGCAACACATAGTTGCTTTCTTTCGCGAAATAGATGATATAGACCATTTTGACTCGAAACTCAAAGTGAAGTTTAGCGATACAAATGATGAACATAGTGAATTACTGCTAATAAACTTGAAGGCTTTTGTCGAAACTGAACTTGGTTCGAATAATATGGTCACATATCGAGTTTGTTCAAAGAAGTTTTCGAACTACTGAGATACATAATATTACTTTTTAGGTTAAATTGAACAGATAAATTAAGTAGAATGAAATATCTGGCTGATTTTAAAGACGATTTCTATACTGCTATAAAGAATCAAGTCGATTATCACATGAAGCAAACTCGACCAACAGACATTTTGTAGGACGAAGTTTTGGAACGTGAAATTCAGTGCAGAATGCTTAATGAACGATATTTTCCACGTGATAATATATTTGTGCAGGTGAACATTGATAATCCATAGAGCAGATCTCATCGTCACATTTTATAGATCAACAATTTTTTACTGTCGAATGAATCACGACCATACACAATGTATGGTGAATCAGACAAGGAAAATCTTCTATTATTGCTGAAGTGGCAAGCAAGGTGATTTTAGTATTATATTAATAAAACCTTACATCTACTTTACTTGTAAGGCTTCAACGTGATTTCCTAAGTCAAACTTCGTCTCTATCATATTACGTTTTCTTAGTACAACACCATTATCAAGTGACATTCGTCAACCACTAATCTCGATGATGAAACAAATCTGTGCTATCTATGATATCCGACTTTCTTCTATCAGTGAATCAATAAAAATTGAGGAGTTAAAGAAAATATTTGAACAAATTTTGACTCAAATTCCGACAGATGAAACCCTCGTTCTTCTCTTTGATTCAATCAATCAACTACGATTTGAAAACTACGACTGCTCAAAATGATTACTGGCCAACTATTCACAGAATCTCAAATGCATTGTATCTATAATACCGATGATTTCTGAGGAAAAAAAAAGATCCTCCAGAAAAATACGAAATTCTTCATGGATTACAGTCACTTCTTGGCGATGCTTCAATGATTGAAATAACCGTATTCCATGAAGATTTTGCTAAGGAAGTATTTCAGCCATGGTTAAAACGCGATCGTCGATGTCTTACTTCGCTTCAAATGAGTTGGTTACAGTCAAAACTTCAATCTCATACTGTTTATACTGAATATAACAGAAGCCAATGATGGCATAGACTATTTATATTCTCAATTATCGAAGAAGCACAACGAAGTGTTTTTTAAACGAGCGATGGTTTATCTTCAACAAGGAGGAGGTCTCACTGCAATCGAACTGGAAGATATGCTGAGTGCCGACAATCAAGTTCTTCAAGCCATATTTGTCCACTATCTTTCACCAGTTAACATTTTTCGAATACCGAGTACGCTATGGATTCGTATGCGCAATGATATGCAAAACAACCTCGTGGAAAAATATGTCGATAATACGCCCATAATCTATTTATTGGTACATTTTATTTAGTGGATTTCAATCTAAAATAGTCACTTGCCTAATCAATTAGAATTGCTAACGATTTTATTCCAAACTAAATACTTACATAGCTCAAGCAATGTGAACACTTTTCTTTTTTTGACCAAATCGAATCCAAAAATTGAGACAATTTTGCATAAACAACTATTACTATTTCGAAAATGATAGAAGTATATGACAGCGATTTTTGGACGTTTCTTCATCTTTATTATTACTAACTCAGTCAATATATGTTTCATACTGACATTGATTTTCAGATCCTTTGTTTCAATATGAATACAATTAATTCTAGATTTTCGATGTAATTGATTGCACCAATCTTGAAATAAATGTAATGTTTTTTTTTTAAATATCCGTTATGGATAACTGCTGTAGATATTGAAAAAAAATAGCAACGGAATTTGAATTGCTTAAAAAGAGTGTTGAATTGAACAAAGTAGATCAAAATTGAGATTATATCGGATAGAAAAAAAATTTAGAAAATCGAAAATACTAGTTCTCCTAAGGGTATCATGATTGATTAAGATCCGATTAAACTCATTTTATCATTTAACTATCATCGCAATTTTTATGAATATAAAATATTAAATGATGAAGAAATCAAGACAATTGAGCTTGTTCGACGTGCTTACTTTGCCGACAATATTCTGGGTTTTCCCAATTTTCATACTCAATCATTTGAAATTAAATCTCGAAAGTTAATAGAAAAAAGTCATGGAATTTCTTCGATTCTTGTTAATCGACATCTCACACAAAATCGAAAATTCAATATCATACGAATCAATTAATTGTGCAGAAATATCGACAACTATTTGGATGAACCTTGTTTTTTTCTGCGACTATGAATTCATGTCGAGTTATTTTCAATGTTACAAAATGAGTGATCGATTATCATCTAAAAGTTCATTTGTCCAACTTCGATTTCTTCTTACACAATATCAAATANTGTACGAATGAAATTTCCATAAATAGGTAATCGATAAAGAGTTCCAACTAAAGTAAATATCTCATCAGTTTTAACGACATCTTTATAATTTGTTGGATCTTTTTCATTTTTGATTGTTTCTTTAAATAAATTAATTTCTTCTTTATACTCTTCCATGAGATGTTCAAGTCCTTGAATAACTTCATTATTTTGATCACCACAAGCTTTTCTCATTTGTTCTTGTTTTATGCAAAGCCTAAAATATTCTATAATATCATCATGTAGTGGAAGAATGGCATTTGCATGAAGATATTTTGCAAGTTTTTTATAAACTTCTTCTATTTTAATTTTTTCTTCTTTTAAGTTTTTAATTTGTGTTGCGATATCGGATGCTGACGATGCTTCCTTAAGATAACGAATATCGGTTTTCACTTCATATGTTATATGTTGATGATCATTCCATAAACAACCACATTTTGAACATATACCTACAAGACAAGATAGAAATTGTTTAATTAACTATTTTATTAAGTTTTTAAATACGAAATCTACAATCAATTCAAATAATTTATTTTAAATAATAAAATGAGCAAAAAAACGTATTTTTCTGTTTGATAAATGCATTGAATTGATTTATTGATGTTAAAATATTTTACCTGTTTCATAATGCATAATTTCACAATCCGCCATCCTCTCATCATTATAGCTTTCTTGTGTGACACCTGTCAAATAGCATATTTCGTGATATTTCGATAGTGGTTCGATTTTGATCTCATTATTCACAATAACAGTTCGACAACACTTTCTATTCGTACAAATTGTTGTCGGATATCTCAAATGATCAGATGTCGCATTCTTTTGTGGTAGACCTTGATGGGCTAATTCAGGATTTTCACTGATATCTTTTGCATATTCTTTAGCCAGTTGAAGATTTTGTTCGATAAGTCTAGTTGTTTCAACGATTGGACGTGTTAATTTTCTAATTAATTGTTCAGCTTCATTAAGTGAAAGTATATTACAGACAGCATGAAGTGGACATGTTACAATAAAAGCCATAAGTCTTGAATATTGCTCAACAGTATGATCCCAACTCTTTTGATAACTTAATTTTTATTCTTGATTTAATTGAATTTCATGTTGATGTAAAGCTAAATACCGAAATGCTTCGTTATCTAATAGAAAAGTATTGTTTATTGAAAGAAGAACTTCAATTTTTTTTTCTTGTTTATGTTCATCTAAAAGTGCTCGAAGGATTTTCGATGTTGAACCAGGTTTAAAAAAGGTTGAACGAGAATTTGTAAAAACAAAAATAATATTTTCCGATGCACTTGTATGTAAATGTCGAAGAAGTTCATTGACACAAAATTTGAAAGTATTGTTAAACGTTCTTCATTTGGTTTAAGTAATATACAAACTCCATTTAAATGTTCATATTGGGAAATATAAGTTAAAATTTCATGAAAATTCTTTGTATCTTGTTCAAGACCTCTAGTATCTCTAATTCCTGGTGTATCAATTATTCGTAAATTCTTTTCTCCAATAGGAAAAAGAAAACTTCGACATTGTTGTGTACATGAATGATCATTTTCATCGAAATTTTCATGTTCATTTCTTTCTCCGATGCGAATGGTTATTTCTTCAAAAGTATCATCGTCGATATAAGTGAATGCTGATGGAATAACAAATTGCATTTGATCCCTGATTGCATCTTCTACTGTATCATTACATAAATAATTTACTAAACCATTAATGAGCGTTGATTTTCCGACACCTGTTTGTCCCAATAATAAAATATTGATATCAGTCGACGGATCATTGTTTCTACAAGTTTGTATTGCATGTCGTTCCTTTCTTTCTGCCATAGTATTCACTTTGTATTTAATAGAAAAACTTGTTTAATTTTTGAAAAATTTGTTTGAAATAAAGATAGATGGATCGAAGAAGATTTGCCGATCAAAGAAATATTCTTTTAGGAAAAAAAATCTACCGAAAGAGAAATGCGCTAACGAAAATTTGTGTCACTTTTCATCACGAAAAGCCTTTCATGTTGATTTAAATTCGGAATGGTTACTTCTATTGAGGCAAAAAAAAAATAGAACGAATCTTTAGTTGAACATTTGGTTATTCTTATCGTATCGAGTGATGTGCAAAATTCGTAAATGAAAAGATCTTCTCGTTTATAANTGATAAAACGGGAAATTGGTAATAGAAATTTCGAACACAGAATTTGGACAATATTGTCGAACCTTCAGCACTGTGTAAATTCTTTCGGCATTTCGGAAATAATAAATTTCACGTGATATTTGATTGTTGGAAATCCAGACAGTAAAATATCACATGAAATTTGTTATTGTCGCAATCCCGCAAGAATTTAGATAGTGCTGGAAGTTCAGCAATATTGTCCAAATTCTGTTTTCCGAATTCCGATTGCCGATTTCCACAGAATCACAAGTTCCAATATCACATTTTTTCTGCCCGTGATGGTTGTGTCCACTGGAATATGTCTCACGAATGACACTGTTAGATAGTGAGAATAGTTTTCTCTAAAAATCAATAAGCATAGTTTTTTTTCGTGATTGATCGTGATCGCGAATAAAAAATGTTAGCCATGCAGAACGCTAATTACGAGGATTCTCTGATAAGCATAACGATATCAGGGCATTTCAGCTATAGCAGTAGCAAAGGACATGGTAAAGACTGTCAGGAAATAAGCATCTCTTACTCATTATCGCTTGTATTTCAACTGTTCCTTGGTTTTTTTCAGAAAGATTACCAAGTTGGATCATCCATGAAAATCAACATAAGGTTGACTGAAATCACCGAATTACAATTTTACGATAAGGAGTTCAAAATTCACGATACGCGAAAGTGATGTGATTATTAGAAGGTATCACACAATTTAATTCTGATATCAGATAATTGTGCCAACAACGAAACTGTAACCACGTTTTCACTTAGTTGACAAGTAGAAGAAGTTTCAGATACATACCAATCAGAATAATTAATCATAAAAACATGACTAGATTTGGTGTCGAAAATCATGGGCAATTACAGCTTCTAGAAATCATGGAATTCATACTGTTTCTCAAGTTTTAGAAAATTCTCTACAACGATAATACGAAGAAGTACGACGTAGGATGGCAAGCATGAAGCCTATAAATAATCTGACTCTCGCAGTTCACATGAGTATTTCAGAAATGTGACTTTTCAGGCTCCGATCATTCATTGTTCCAAGTGAATTTTTTCTCGTAGAGAAAGTGTGTACACTGGTGCATCTTCTTATTCTAGAAAGGTGGCAGGCTAAGAAATAAGTGTGCATATTAACAGGCAATAAGATTCTTATCATCAATTTTTCTTTCATACCATTCAGTTTTCATATGGTTTTTGAGTATGTTTCGAAAGTCGACCGCTAGTTCTGGACTTTCCTTCGACCTAATAGTCATATGGAGAAAGTTCATTCTTCATTTTTTCTTCATAGTCTGTAACTGAAATTACTGCGATTGCCTACAACCACGTACATTAATCAATATGGCTACCCGATTCAACAATGAGAATAGTCGTACGTCGTTCCCAATGTATTTTGGTCGGCAAACGAAATTCGGTGATGCTGCTTCTACACCATTGAAAATGATAAAATTGTACGTCGAACAACAAGTGAATGCAATATTTCCGTTGATGCATCAAGTGGCAACAACAATGACATTTCGAAATGATCACAATCAAGTATTAGAAGGAGCTTTGGAATTTACTCTACCTGAAACAGCAACCATATGTGGATTCGGTGAGTACCTTTCAAAAAGTGACGAGTCAATTTATTATATGAAAAACTGAAATGTACCGATATTTCTTTCATAGGTCTTGATGTTGACGGTGTCATTGTTGATGGTGTTGTCGTTGAAAAACAAAAAGCGCGTATTACATTTGAAAAAGAAGTTCGAAAAGGTGTTGATCCTGGTCTAGTCGAAATCGTTCAAGGAAATGTATTTCGTACAAGAGTCTATCCAATGCCAGCAGGAGGCACACGAACCGTACGTGTCATTTATCAAGATCAAGCACAAATCGAAAATGATCGTTTTTTATTCAATATTCCAGTTTACTTTAATACTACTCTCGAAAAATTGGATATTTCATTGATTTGTCTCCACTCACCAAATGATTGTCAACCAGAATTTATTTCTAATGTTCAATTTCAACAATCTTTTGTGAATTCAAATGGAAAATACTGTTCGGAAATTCATCAAGTCAATGTAGAACCAATGCAAGATGATCAGTCTATCACGTATATGATTAAAAATCTAACATCTGAACGACCTATTCCAAGTGTAGAAATCGATCCCGATGATCGTAGTCAAGCGTATTTTGCTCTATGTTATATTCCACCAATACCAAAATCTAATAATATGGTACTCAATAGTCGAAAGACAATGTGGATTTGTATAGTTTGGGATGCAAGTTTAAGTCGAGTTAATGTTGAAAATCGCAATCATGAAATTAATATACTCAAGATGATATTAAACACTTGGCTATTGAATGGTGCTGATATTAAATTAACTGTGGTTGTTTTTCGAAATGTACTTGAAGAACCATGTTCGTTCAATGTCGAAGAACAAGATTATTGGTGGAAACTTAATCAGTTTTTAACAAATCTTTCATATGATGGTGCAACAAATCTATTTCAATTGACTACGCTTTCTAGTACTGTTCCAAATGCAACGCATTATTTTTTATTTAGCGATTGTCTTTCGACAATGGGCAATGATAAATTAGAATTATTAAATAATTTAACAGCAAAGCCAATATGGATATTTAATGCTAATTTTGCACATGAACCAACAAATTTTTCATTGATTAATTATTTAATAAATCTCAGTGGTGGTGGCTATATTTCTCGTGAGAAAATCAATGCTAGAAATAGTGCTAAGGATATCGTTCAATGGATTGATAGACCACAAACAAGATATCTTAATATGGATGTGATCAATAATGCCAATATTCATGATATTTATCCAAGTCATTCAATTACATTAACACCAAATACAGAACGATTTATCCTCGTCGGGAAAATGTCATCATCACATTCAGCTAATATTGCTGTTAATTTTGTCATTTCGGATCAACTTCATCGGAAAGAATTCATGATAGATAAAGCAGATTCAACAACTGAAAACTATGGATTATTAAGAAGATTATACGCTAAACAAATGTTAATTGAATTAACTGCATTTCCAGAAAAAAACAAAAAGCGTATCTTAGATATTGGCTTGAAATATTCAATTGTCAATGATTTTACATCTATACTCGTCTTAGAAACATTACAACAACACATTGAACATAATATATGTCCACATCAATCACGTACAAAATTATATAACGATTATATGGCCTATCAGTATAATAAAAAACAAGAAGAAACTACAATAAATCAAGTAAAACTAGCAGCTGTTTTGAATTTATGGCAAACCCGTTGCACATGGTATGATACAATAATAAGTGACAAACAACGTAAAAATGCATTCAAAAAGAAAACTTCTAATCAATATGGTATGTTCTTCTCTGATCGAACACGGAGACGTTCACGATCAGGTTCTCCTGTTACAACGAGATCTTATTGCAGAGAACGTGAAACAGAGTTCTATCGTAGCAGACGAGAACGTTCTCAATCACGTTCTTCTGTTACCAGATCTTCTCGAGCAAGACGACTGGAAACGGATTTCACAATGGAAGATGCATCTTTCGAATCCATGGAGCATGAAAGATTTGCAGAGAATGCGCCATCCTTTTTCTCATATAGCCATCGAGTAGAACTAAATCACAGCAACGATGACGATGAATGTGAAGAAGTACATGAATTATCTAATGCTTCCCGTCGTGAGCTAATATTGATGACAAACCAACTTCCATCCATTGATAAAAATACTTTCTTTACTCCTACTAATACTGATAGTAGTAATCAAACAATTACTGTTCAAAACTGGGATCCACAAACTCCATACATGGACAAACTTAAATCAAGTACTAACTTACAAGCAGCTTACCAAATTTATTTAGATGCACGTCCATCATATTCAAAATCTCCATCATTTTATTTTGACATAGCATCCTATTTTTTCTCACAAGCTCGTTCTTCAAATTCAAAATTATCATCGATTGATACATTTAATCAACATCATTCATTGTCAAATTTCGATGTTCAACCAAGTTCAAATGAAATCAATATTAGTAGTTTTAATACAAATGAATATGAATATATTGGTTTACGTATTCTAACAAGTGTATTAGAATTAGAATTGGAATCACCACAATTGTTACGAACTGTTGCTTATAAACTTGTTGAACTTGGTCTTTTCAATTTAGCTGAGAATATTTTTCGGCACATTATTAATTTAAGATCGGATGAGCCACAATCATTTCGAGATTTAGCATTATTATTGCAAGAATCAAATGTTGAAAATAAGAATATTATAGAAATATCAGATCTATTTAAGAAAGTTATATTTGGTGAATGGGACACGCGTTATGCTGAAATTGAAGTTACAACATTACACGAATTCAATTGCTTTCTATTTAAATTCCATCAACAACAAATATATAATTCGTTTGATAATCGTCTCATTCGGCATTTACCTGTTGATTTAAGAATTGTTATGGTTTGGGACACAAATGATACAGATGTTGATTTACATGTCATTGAACCGACCGGTGAAGAATGCTATTATTCTCATAAAAATACAGCGATTGGTGGTATGATAAGTCGTGATTTTACAAGTGGCTATGGACCAGAAGAGTATCTGATTCGAAAGGCGGTCAAAGGTACATATAGAGTTCGAGCAAAATATTTTGCTAATCATCAACAAAGTCTTACTGGTGCAACGACAATAATGGTACATATTTATAAATATTATGGCCAATCATATCAGCAAAAAGAAATTGTTACACTACGATTGAGTAGTAATCAAGAAATGATCGATGTATGCGAAGTGGACTTTGATGATGATATCAAATTAAAATCAGAAAACAAGCAAATACATGATCAACATTCAAATAAAAATATTCATATAAATATTATTTGTGATGGATGTGAAATGTCACCAATAAAAGGAGATCGTTATAAATGTTTATTTTGTCCAGATATTGATTTTTGTCAATCATGTCAACCTGCTAATAGAACCAATTATGATTCGAATCATGAATACAATCATCCATTATTATGCATCAAAGATTCAGATGTATATGCAAAATCATTATACCTACATAATCGTAGTGATATCAGTCATAAGAATATTGAATGCAATTCATGTTTCATGAAACCGATTATAGGTATACGTTACAAATGCGCTTGCGGAATAAATTTATGTGAAAAATGTGAATTTATTGGTTTACATGATACAGATCATCATCGGACAAAAATAGCTAAACCACAATGATTCAATGCAAATTTTTAATTATCGAATATTCACATTTTTTTGTCTATGAATTCTTTTGCTTATTTGCTTATTAATCAGCATTAATAAAATAAATCTGTTTCACGAGTGAAACTCAACTAACAGTTATTTTCACACTAGTGATTAGACACAAATGGAACAATTATTTTAATTAATGCACTATATTCACCGTAATTTGGGCGTGAGCGTGGAGAGTGCGTGCGGCAGAGGTAGAACACAACGCACATACTGACACCCAGGATCATATCAGAATGAATGATGAGAGAAGAAATAAGAACATCACAACGAAGCGAGAAAGCCGCTCAAAAAGGTTTTCTAAACTCAACAATGATATTCTGAAAATTTGATGAAAGTAGGTGGATATACGTGGTAGTTCTTCATCTCTCTCTCTCTCTACCGAATCGAACTTGAATTCTGTCAGACGTCTCAATGAGTTTCTGAAGAAACCCTTCGTTGACAATCCAGTGTCTGAATGTTCATGCTTTCCCTTCTATTATAGGTCTTACTTCCAATATCAGATGGAAACAGAATGGGATCACCGTCGCTGAAGCCCACGGGAAAAGGTCAGGCAGTCAACCAACTCAACTGCTCTATCGGCCTTTATGTGAATGAGAATCAAACAGTCGTCATTGCTGACTGCAGGAATAATCGTATTGTGGAATGGAAGAAGGATGACACGAGTGATCGAGTGATGGCTGATGGGAATGGATAAGGAAACCGAATGAATCAGTTGAAAAGGCCAACAGATGTGATTGTCGATAAAGAAACAGACAGTCTCATTATCTGCGATCGAGGGAACGACCGAGTGTTGCAATGGTCTCGTCAGAGTGGAACAAAAACTGGAGAAACGATTATCAACTATATCTATTGCCATGGATTGACGATGGACAGTGAGAGAAATCTCTACATTACTGATGAACAAAAGCATGACGTGAGACGATATCGAATGGGTGAGACAAATGGAACAGTTGTAGCGGGTGGAAATGGACAAGGTGATCGTCTCAATCAACTCAACTTTCCCGCTCATATCCTTGTTAATGAAGATTATTCTGTCTATGTGTCGGACTCGCAGAATCATCGTGTAATGAAGTAGGTGAAGGATGCGAACGAAGGAATTATCGTAGCGGGTGGTCTAGATAAATAGAATGATCTGATACAACTGTCGGGTCCTAACGGAGTGTTCGTCGATGTGTTCGGCACAGTCTATGCAGCAGACTGTTGGAATCACCGAGTGATGCGTTGGATCAAGGGAGTGAAAGAGGGAGAAGTCATTGTGGGTGGCAATGGTGTAGGAGAATAAGCAAACCAATTGAGTTACCCTGTAGAGTTGTCATTCAATTTTCCATCAAAATGAGTTGACTTTGTTGTTAAAATTGCTTTTGCTTTATAATGAAATGAATAAACAAGACTCCTTGCTGCTGAATAACTGTTGGTTCCTCGTTTTTTTATATAAGTCAGTTGCATGCCCATTGTATCTTTTGTCTTGGAAGCATACATTTAGTATCGAAGTTGTTTTGCTGAGAACAGTCATTCGGGCCTGTATTTTCGTGAAAGAAACTACTAGGCTCCTTTTATTGCATAACAAGGGGTGGGTGTATTGAAGGCCCGCGCATGCACCCACGCCCACAGTCAGCAGAATAGATGGGTGGACGGGTCGGTTTCAGAGATGGACACCGAATCGAATTGGGATGGTTTTATGCGGATTTTTTGCTATGAAATTCTGGTCTTTCAAGTATCCGTTATGCCCTTATTCTCGGATCCATTAATATCAAACTTTTATGAGTGATTTTATGCTATAAAGTATACTTTTTAGTTTACCGTTTGTTTTAAAACACTAAATGATTTTTCTATGCGTATGAATAGGGTTTGAGTGTGGGTGTGATTAAAGATCAAAAGCAATAAATGCACCCACAGCCACACTCGCAGGAGGAATATATTTATGAAAGAATGGGCTTGATCCTAGTAAAAATTGTCTTCGATCGATCTCTCTAGTTCGCAACATTGGGAAATGATTGAAAAGACTCATAGCAAAAACAATAAAAAATGAGCAGATGAAAAAGGAATCCATACTGATGAACAATCTGGACTTACAGTATGTAGGAGACTGCAGTTGAGAATTGTTTCTCTTATTGAAGATTTACAACTAACTGTAGCAGCTTTCAATCGATCTGCATTAACAATATTTGTAGACTTTAAAACCGCATTTGATAGTGTGGTATCCTGCACTAATAAAAACACTTATAATGTTAGGTATGCCGCAAAATATGATCCGATGAACANATTATGTAGTGATATAAAGAAGAGAACGACAGATAATCAGTAGAAGATAACGAAAAGGTCATTAAGTGCATTTATTAGAAGTAAAATCCCCATGAAAATAAACATCTCGAAAAAATTTTTTAAGAAAACTGAATCGGGTCGAATGTGTTAAAATTCTATGTATATGTTATTTTTTCAGATTAATTTTTTTATTTACTATTTTGAGATTATTTATTCTTAGATAAAGTTTTTTTTATAGCATTTTATTTTATTTTCATAAAACTATTTTATATGTTTATCATTTTAGATCAGTTTTGTTTCTATAAATTAAGAAAAAAAATTTTGTACTCAATTCTTTAAAATTAATTCTTTTATGCTTGTCTTAAGATGAACTTTTGTTTTTATTTTTATGTGTTTTTTACATTCGCTTGTATTTTTTTGTTTTTGATTGAAATAAAAATTATGTTTATCGAAAAATGATTTAATTCAATGAAAAACATCGAGAAAACAGATTAAAACGGTACCAATTAGCTGCACATACAAGCATCGGTAAATCCCGATTTACCGGAAAAAATCGGTGGTATATCCCGGTTTACCAGAAAAAACTGGTGGTATATCGCGGTTAACCGGATAAAATCGCCGCTTTTCATCACATGGGTTGTGCTTTTCTTGAACCATGTACTCAAATTTTGTTGTAGCTAAAAGAAATAATAGTAGTAAAAGATACAAGTCATTCAAAAGAACTGTTTTTTTTAAAGAATCCCAAATTTGACTTAAACGGGAAATATATTGCCTGTAAAAGAGGTATTATGCGAATGAAATTGAATTGGTTCTCATATAACAATCATATCCCTTCTTTTCGTCTCAATGGAACTTCTTCAGTTAACGTTCAAATGGACACAATGAAATGAGGATATATATATATACAAAATTGATGGAAGGAAAAGAGCATCTAATGACTATGATCTAAATGGACGGTATATCAATGGTTGATTTTTGTCAATGAGTTGATCTATTCTATTTGACAATGATGGAAGTAGTGGAAAGCAAACAATGACCATATTTATATATATATACCTATCCTTTGATAAAAGTGTCGCAGTCATAATAAAATATGAGTCTATCTAATATTCATCTTCTCGATCTACCTGATGAATTATTATTTATCAGTATGAACCAAACTGTTCAGGTTCCTAAAGTGAAACTTTTAATGGGAGCACAATAATTTCGCTGCTACACAAACTTTGTCTCCCAATAAAAAACCTCTTCCGAATTCGGGTGAATCTTGATGTACTAGGTTTTGTAGAGCGTCGTTCGCTCTATCTTCTGGTATATAAAGCTTCTCAGTCGGTTTCTATTTTCGTTCGTTAGAAAGTCAAAATATTTATCTACTAGCGTTTTCTGACAGATTTCAGTTCATATTTCAGGACTTTTCGAGAGAAGTATTCGATGAATTAATCTGAAAATTTAAACTCAGATATATCTCAACTAGTAGAATAAAAATCATGAGAGATTTTACAAACTATCATGTTGTCTTTCATATCATGTTATGATAGTAAAATGTCACAAGTAATATTTGAACTGTTCAATGTTCAAATTTATCACTTTCAATGAAAACCGCTGAAATATTGTATTGCGATAACATAGGTATCTCAAGAACTACTTACTCGTTTCAAAAGCTTCCGTTCACCTTAATTTCAAGAATGTAATTTCAAGTTTTACTAACAGTGACGTATGAAAAAAAAAGTTGAATGTTACATTGCAATATTAGTTTTCCATGAATAATATTGATGTTCACATGAGGTAAATATATTTACCTTAATTGAACTATTCTTATTTGTTGATGCTAAAACAACAGGATATGAGAAAGCAACTCTTAAATCTAACGCGCTTGACAGAAAATAAGTTGATTCGAGATTAATGATTTTACTTCAATATATTAGCTTTAGGGTAATATATTATATAGAAATGATTATGAATTTCTTCTTCTCGAAACCATTATGAGCAGAATGAAAAAGTGAAAACCATGAGCAAGAAGTGAATCATAACTGGCAGGTTTGACTTGTGTTAGATTCTGAAGTATGACGACCTTGGATCGTTCGAAAATCGATTGGCTCGAAATGATGGAATGAGCGAATTCCATTGAGCGCTGAAAAAAGAATCGTAAAAGAAATGAAACTAGCATGAGTCAATTTACCATTGGTTTTTTTCCATCTTCTCACGTTTCTCTCTTGATAAAGTCGGACTATCTCGTTCGATTCGGCATATAATAGCTGGATAGGAGATTGTGGTGATTCATGTTGTTTTCTGGAAAATTCGTAAAACTCTTTGGCACTTTTAAATGCTTCTTCTTGTCCACAATGCATAAGATATCTAGTAGCAGTGGATTTTACCGTTGCTCCCAATCCGTCCATCGGTCCTTTCCCGTGTGAGCTAGCGGTGAACGTCCATATCGTGCGTGCCCCAAAATCAATTTCGTGAAATGAAACGTTAAAGACGTTGTATCAATTCTTGAAATGCGATGGTCGATCATCAGAAATTTGAACATTAAACAGTTCTAATATTACTTGTGACATTTTACTATCATAAGATGATATGAAAGGCAACATGATAGTTTGTAAAATCTCTCATGATTTTTATTCTACTAGTTGAGATCTATCTGAGTTTAAATTTTCAGATTAATTCATCGAATATTTCTCTCGAAAAGTCCTGAAATATGAAATGAAATCTGTCAGAAAACGCTAGTAGATAAATATTTTGACTTTCTAACGAGCGAAAATGGAAACCGACTGAGAAGCTTTATATAGCAGAAGATAGAGCGAATGATGCTCTACAAAACCTAGTACATCACGATTCATCCGAATTCGGAAGAGGTTTTTTTATTGGGAGACAAAGTTTGTGTAGCAGTGAAATTATTGTGCTTCCATTAAAAGTTTCACTTTGAGAATCTGAACAATTTCGTTCATACATGGCTCGATAGAGCTGAGCGCGAGCTATCAGAATATATATAGGATGTTCTGTTTTGATCCTACAATGAAAAAGAAAACGTTCTCGCAAAAACCAGATCTTTTCAGTTTGACGATGGTTGTCCCGAAAATTCGAAATCGTATTTTGCTCATTTCAACCTGAGTCTATATTCAAACCTTTAACGATTTATTACCAAAATTATCAGCTCATCGAGCTCTAGAAACTCTGAAAGTTTCAGTTGACTATAAGAAAGTCGATGTAAATGTGGTACGTTTCCCATGGATTTACCCTGAGGAATGTGAAACTAAAGGCAAAGTAAAACAGTGTTGAGCGTTTTCATGGCAATATTCGTAGCTAGACTATATTAGATTTTAAAAGCGTTTGTCGTGACATCCATACAGAACTCAAAGTAGCGAGAGTAAATATATTAAATTTAGGCAAATTAGCCTGTAGAATATGATTTAAGTTCACTTCTTCATTGTTTTCGATAAAAAAAATCATGAATCTATTGATAGCTAGGAGATAACATTTTTCACTATTATCCTTTCTTTAATTTTATCAAAGATATAGATATTGATACAGGTGGATGTGACAAGTAGAAGACTTGCCATCCAATGATATGATAAAAATCGATGTCGATATGTTTGACGATAATTGATAAGTGAAAAAAGCATAGTTTTTATATATATTTTATGATCAATTATTTTCTTTGTATTCTTCTAGATGGCTTTCGTTGTAATTTAGTCATCGAGTTGCTAATAAAATAGGAATAAATCTCAGCTGCAGAACGAAGGACGTATTTTTCTTCAAACACCTTTGCCACTATATGTTCTCATTTTATTCATGCGGCAAAGCGCAAAGAAATTATTTCGTCTCTTGTCTTAATGTATAAATAATGAATACGACAAGAAAATGAGTGTTTATTTGACTAAGTAGTTCTGTCTGTATGTATTTTTTTACCAGCATAGATTCAGTCTAGTTGTGTGCCATACATAGCGCTTGTTATTTTCGATTTGAATTTCTCCATGATAGCAATTAGACTAAAGCAATTTTGCTCGTATTATTCTATTAAGTGATAGGTCCAAATCGTGAAACTGCAATTTTTTTTTATTTATTAGTTTGAGTCAATCGAAAATATCTTTTAAACATATATACTTACATGGTGACCTTGGTATGTGCACATTGATTGCTTGAATTATTGAGGATACAGGAACGATTTTTTGACTATACATTTCCTCTTTAGCTTTATTCGTATTTTGCCAAGTTCAGATATAAAGTAAGCTCTTTGAAACAGGAGGTTAATCATATCATTTGAGATTGGACGATCTATGTTAGACAGATATTTTTTATATTCTGACAGCTGTTAGTCGTATTAAGAAAATTTTAATAAAATAAAACATTATTATGTTTTATACGTAGTTCTTTAGAAAATTTCAGGTTCTCTAACTTGTCCATGAACTAAATTTTCCAATTTTGCTTAGTGTTTTCACTCTCATTGGATCCGAATTAATGAGCATATTGCACGTGCTCTAGAAAGTCAGATCAATTTAAAGTTCGTTTTTTTTATTTGCATCTCTACATGATACAGTCGACGAAACGAGTATAATAGAAATGATGGCATATTTTTAAATTTCACGAATACTTTAATTATCTTTGTTAGTAGAGAATTGACCTTAGGCTCAAAATAATGCATGTATTCAAAGCTTTTTTCTGCAAGTAGTGAAACAGAAATTTGAATAGTAGACGTACCAACATAGTTAAATGGATGAAAAAGATGAAAGACTTTTTCGGGTCGAATTTTTCCCTTGACAACATATTCTGCTTTTTACTAAGCCTCAACTGTAATATTTGATTGCGAATCAGCATGATACTGTCTTAGACAGATACCGTCGTAAGAAGGCTAATTACTCAAATGAATATCATTTTGTAACTTACTACATGAATATTGAAGCTAGAAACATAGTCTCTAAACGAGAAAGTATTACTGATGATAAGGTAGGATGATGAGATCGACTCTAGATGAGTGATGGTAGAAAGCTCACAAAACAACGAGTATTGAGCTTCTGTATAATCAATACAGAGAGCAAATCAGTTAACAACAACCATGCTAGCTTTGTTACACTGTTTCTTGACATCGGTATATAGACTATGGGCGACCTATGAGGTCATCATGAATTCAGCTATTCAGCTTCATGATTTTTTGTGTGTATTTAAAAATGTCGTGTTTCATGATAATTAGAATCAGTTAAGGCATTAACAAATACTAATGCCTGTCTATTCACATGTTAAGATTAACTTAATGATGATTGAGTACTTTTAATTGTGGAAGGTTTTCAAAGACGTGATCTTTCTGTTATTCTCCTCCTTCTTTTTCTGCTTCTCTTTTTTTCCGTTGACTAGACATAGTATAAGCCCGTGTACATTACTCTCCCAAACGAGAAGCTAGCAAAACAATAATAAATGGATGAAACGAAGTCAAAATCACATCCAGAAGACTGCTTGGAGACAAACTATGTGGATCCAATGATTGCTCTGCTTATACCGAAGCCAAAAATGACTCTTGGAGAACATTTTGACCGAAATACTGACAAGATTCAAGACAAAGGTTGTTGTCTTCGTTTTGATAATGCATGCTGTTCAATGCTCGGTCGATGGTGGAATGTTCGTTATAAATGGCAACGTGAAGTTGTTCGCTTTGTCGAACAACCACTTTTCCACATAATTGTCATTGCACTCGTACTCATCGATTGTTTTATTATGATAACTGAGTTTATTCTTGATTTTATCAAACTTAAAAAATCATGCGACTCAAAACATATTAATCATACCACTGAACATAATGGACAAATGTATGATCAGATAGAGTTTATTGCCGAAATTCTTGACTATTGCTCTCTGGCACTGTTGGTTGTATTCGTCATTGAAGTGCTTATCAAAGTTTATGCATTCGGACGACATTGGTGGAATTTTCATGAGAAAAAAATGGAATGGTTGGACGCCACTATTGTTATTGCTTCTTTCATTATCGATCTAATTACCATGCATAGAGACAATGTCTTCGCTGGCATACCTTTACTTTTTATTTCTCTTCGTCTATGGCGTTTTGTAAGTTGTTGTCATTAGTTTAACATATGTCTTAACTTCTCGTATATTTAGATTGGAATCATCAATGGTAAGAATCATTTATTTCTTTGTAGGTTTATGCTTTTGATCTTTCTTGTCTAGATGTGGCTCAGACCATCCGATCTCAAGATGAAAATAAGAAGAAACATTTGTCTACTAATTATCATGATGTGATTGATGTTCTCTTGACCATTTCGGAAAAAAAGACAGTTATGCTCTCGGAATTTGGTCATGGAATGACACCAGACAATTCTGACAACGTTCTTAAAAATTTTGAAACAATTGATGAATCGTGTCGTACAATTCTTGGACATTGTCCCTACCCATCGTCGTTAGATTCGATTACGGAGATGAATCATCATTTACTCGGTACAATAGGAAGGCTCCGATTGATATTATTTACAATTAGTTCATCATCTAACAAGAATGTCGACAACTAATACTGGTCAATGTGTACTTTTTATTTTAGACATGTGACGATTTGACATTGCTTATTATTAGATTGAAAATTTATTATTTAGAGATTTTTTAGGAAAAAATAAGACATTTTCCTAGCAATAGAATTCTTGTTACTATTGATGTAACCTATAAACGATATGTTCCGTGTCTTTGGACGGTTGTATTCATAAAAAAGTGTTTGCACAATCGCAAACTATCTTCAATAATTGGTTTCTCTCCTTAATCGTGTGAAAAGTATGAATGGTATAAAAATGACACAAAAATTACATGAAAGGAAAATATGTCGGTATATTCAACTGCAGCCGAAAACAAAAACGAAGGATACAAGTGTGGATGTAAGAGTCAGAATGACGATGAGGAGGATTTCTTCATTCATACGCTATCATGTTCAACATTTCTCTTATATCTGTTTTCAACCAAGTTGAAAAAACGAAAATGTCGATCAATTAATAAAGCCGAAAAAAAGTGTCCAATGTATAAAAATATCGACAAGCTGTAAGATGTTGTACATTGATAATTTACTTTTGAATTATATTTTATTGTTGTCAATCGTTGTTATATGATATTCTTGATATCAGTTTATTGTGTAAAATTAATGAATAATAGAAAACCAGCATGCGAAAGACCTAAGGAAATTTGTCATGATCATATTCAAAATCAGCATGGTCGAAAACCTATAACGCACTAACTTTCGGTGGGAAAATGATTAATCATTTTGAAAACATTCCTCGTGAGATGAAGTTATAAACATGTTCTTCGAAGATAGCTCCTAAGTGTATCAAAAGCTAAGAA
Organism: Rotaria sp. Silwood2; assembly: GCA_905329745.1. Taxonomy (NCBI): domain Eukaryota; kingdom Metazoa; phylum Rotifera; class Eurotatoria; order Philodinida; family Philodinidae; genus Rotaria; species Rotaria sp. Silwood2. The sequence goes on along the minus strand of CAJNSZ010000059.1, from coordinate 42,464 downwards.
GGAATTTATGTTGTACATGACTCTACAATATCATAGTTTACTGTACATGCTGATAGATGCTATATTTACTTATGAATTCGAATATTTTGACATACGAAATTTCTTTTTATCCAATAAAATCTTCTCTAACTACCTTCAAGCACAAATATTTGCAATAATAGTACATTTCTTTCTAATAAGAGTATCATATACTGGTCCTATATTGTAGTGTTTTATTCTTCTAGAATTTTAACGAATGCTAAGACAATGAGCAAAGATCTTGTATAAAGTCTTCCATACTAACGATTAAACGAACAGATTATTTTAAACATCTAAGAAAAACAAGTACGCTTCAGTTTTAATCAATCACCACTAATAAAACATGTCTTATTGTTATTATTATTATTATTATTACATGAGTATTCTGTGATTTCATATCGAAATAAACTATTACGTAGAAATTTGTAATTATTATATTTTATTTACGAATAGAAAATGAAAAGCTTTAAAAAATAATCATTCATTTTGTTTCATAAGAATATATTTAGTTCTTTGTTGATGTATAGAGACACATCGTATTCAAGTTGTAGATGCCAGATGTGACTTGAGAGTTTTACGTTCACGATAGGCAATATTGCGAGGATTCTGAAGGCAATCCATCTACATGTGCATGTCACATGATAAAAAAAATAATTAGATCACAAGAAAAATGTCATTACTTGATGAATATTGATATCACTGAATGGACACTGCGTTTCACAATATTGGCATGGAACTGTTGAAATGATACACTGCCGTTCAACATGTTTCCTTGAAAAGAAAAATTAGATTCATCGTCTTTTTAATAGAATGAACAGACTGAAATAGTGGTTGAGCATTGTGTTGATGATAAGTTTTCTATAAAATAGAACGAAAGAAAAAGAAATGAGAATATTTTAACAAGTTGAAATAAGACTAGGCAACTTGCCATATGATCATTTAACTGTTCTGAATTAAATAGTTCATTATCATTACAATATTGACAAGGAATTGGATCATTACAATTCGACGAATATGATCTAGTTACTAACGATCGATCTACGAGATGTTGAAATGTGCAAAACAAATTAACATAGACGTTTATATTTCAAGTAAATACCAAGATTTTGGTTTGAACTACGTGTCCACTCTTGTTATTCACTATCTATTGTAACGTCTCGATGAATTTTGAGGACAATTTCCCTTCATCAATCGAGAGAGAATAACAAAGAAATTCAGATTTCTTATCAAACAATACATCATACTTGATGTCTTTTCAAAGCAGCTCGTTCATAGTTTTGACCACAAAATGAACATGGAACTACAAGTGGAATATCTGTTCGAAAAGAATTCAACCGAAATCATAAACATTAACAGAACCTACTAATATCTTCATCTTGATACATTTGATTTTCGTAAGCAATAACCGTCGCACGATGCTGTTTATCTTTAGTGTTCTCATTGTTTGACCTAGACGAAGACTGTAACGAATCATTTAGATCAGATCCTGATGATGACATATCGAATCCAGTTGATATTGTAGTGACTAAATCGTTGAATTCATCTATGTAAGCACAATCATTTTCATAGTGATAAGCAAAGATGGCTCGTCGAATAAATTTTTGACATTTGGGACATTGATCAGTTTTATTACCGCATACGAGCAAGTGTTCTCTAATAGCTGTTGATGATGAAAAGTACGTATTGCAAAATGCACACAATAAACTCGATCGATCAATATAATCGGTTGTCTACGGAAAGACAAAAAAATAAGATTTAAAAAACGCCAATATAGATCATAATACTGAAAATGAATTGCTTTTACAAACCTGTTTTTCATTCATACTCTCTAAATTACTGAATATTACTCCTTTTTCTAAATCTGAAATAAAAAAAGAGTGATATCAATTATCACCAAAGTGGCAATATTATAGATCATTCGAATTTCATCTAGTAAAATATATAAAATCGGATTCTTCTTGTTGAAACATTGATAACTACACCATGATAGTGTTAAGCTGTGTTGTCTGATAGCAATCACAAATTTCTATATAATGGATGAGCTAGAAAGAAGTGAGAAAATTTTGAAGTCTTCTCGAACTAAATTCATTTGCTAGAGAATTAAATACTTTACAAAATTCGACAATGAAATTTCTAAGAGCATCGATTTTTCTTTGGTCAATATTAACAACATAAACAGTGACAATTTTGTTAAGTGTGCGATGAATTTTTTAGCTATTTAGGAATTTCAAGACTTTTTTCAGAATGTGATTCGTTTCTATTCTTACATGTAAAAATAGGCTATTTTTTGGCGACTATTCGTTAGTAATCGACGCTTCATATTGTGAAAAAAACAGCTGTATAGATTCGAAACAGAGCTAATAGGATAGAGACAAATTTTATTTTTGTTCAAAAAAACCGAAATATCTTTAAGCAATGTGTCACAATTTGAAAATTTCCTAATACGTATACTTCTAGGAATCGTTTAAAGTAAACAAACGATGTTCTTAGTAATTCAACTATTCAACTTCCTAGAGCATTCAATCTCCTATTAAATGAGTTTATCTTTGAAAATATTCATAATACTATTGACATTTCATAGTCTATAGGGTAAGTAGTTGTATTGAAGAAATCGTCTCTTGTTATGTAATCGATTTACAAAAGAGGTTGCGATAAGTTATAGCAAGTAACGTCATCTATAATACTTAGATGAATTTAATTTTTTTAAATCATGACAAACATATTTAGAAGATTGAATCTACAAAAAATAAAAACAATCCCTTCAATGTTACTTACGACATAGACTATGAAACAACAATAGCATTAGAAAAAAAAACGAATTCATAATAACTTTATAATATCGATTCTCAACTGGATACTAAAAATGTAAAGTTAAGAAACGATGTCGCAGATTGTGTTCCATTCATTTCTACTCTCTGTATGTCATCAGTCTCCATCCATCAGTCAAATTGGTTTTTTCGTTCTAGGCAAATAAGGTAACGAAAAAAACGTGTAGCATACATATGTTTGCACAAATAGATTTTTATTTTCGTTTTCTTGCTTCACATGCTATACATTTTATGTCAATATTTGATTTAGTGTTCTTATTTAAAGTCTAGACCAAAGAAGAAAAAATTTTAGTTAGCTGTAAAGATGTAATTATATCTCACTATGATAGTGACAAAGACTAGTAGAGAATGTAAAATTTCGACAGATTTACCAAGTATAATTTGTCGTAATTGTGTATGATTAACATTAAAATACGATACACATTAGATGAGTATCCAAGTGTCAAAGCAGGCATGTTTGATGCTCGGATCTCTGTGTGTGAAGTAATTGCTTGTTTTACAGCAAGAACAATTCGAACGACAAGAAAAACTTAATGCATATATATTGTCTTGTTTATTCTCTCTCAAACGGTTAAATAAAGTACGAAGAAACGAGAGTGACTAGTTACATATAAACATATACATTGATCAGCATCGACTAAAAACAATTCGATGAATATTTTAAAAATTGTCTTACTTTGAAGAGTTTTTGAGATAGAATGAATGTTAATAAAATGTGCACCAGTCCACTTCAACCATCGTTCCACTCGGAGAGATTATTCAAAGTCGATCAATGCGACGTTTTTTAATCGAATTTTAATTAGATTATTCGATTTGAATCAAATCGTTAGTAAAACTCGTTTCACTAGAGTTTAAAAGTAGAAACTCAAAATTTTCAATTCTTTTTCAGATTCGACGACTCAACTTATGGTTATTACAACACTAGACCTACATTTAATACACACGTCATACTTCGAGATATATTTATCAATTGATGCTTGTACATGTAAAGAAAAACGTCAACAAAATGAGTAAAATCTAATTGTCAATTTGCAAGACCGTTACTATTTGATTTTAATCCCTTTTTAATAAAACAAAGTTGATTAACACCAAATGCTTTCTAGTTCTTTGTTTTTTACATGGTAATGTATCACGGCGAGCAAACAATAATCTATTTGGGAATAGCGGTCTTTTCGAATCTTGTCTAGAAATCAGAGATGAGATCCGTTACCATTTTTGCCCAACCGAACCGAACCGAAAAAGTCTCTACTTAATCAACTGAATTCTTCATACTTTGTTATGGAAACGAGCTTAGAGAAAGCGAAGTTTATCTTAAACTAATAAGGATTTTAGTGATTTATATATACGCAACACCAAATCAAACAATAGCAGCTAAGAGTAATTAATATTTAGAGAAAACAAAGAGTAAAGATTATTTATTTGATCTTCTAACTCTATTATAACATTCTTATCTTCAAAAACAAGTCTAAAAAAATATGTAAGATAATATATGAGTTACTGTTACAGAGACCCTTGCTGTAACGTAGTTCAATAGAAGATAGAAAATTTATTTTATTCGTAACCAACAACAACAACAACCATTAATTTCAATTTTATTTTTTTCCTCTACTCCCTTCCAATCTTATATATCAAAAAAAAAGTATACATATATATATTCACGTAGAGAAGGCAAGAGAGAGCAAACTAAGTAAAACTACAAAGAGAGAAAAAGGAGAGTGGTGAATATGTATATTCGACTCCAGTCTGGACTATTTAATTATGAAGATGACGTCCGGCATCTTCTATTAAAATGTCCTTAAGTTTAACGAAGAGAAGAAAAGACTCAGAATGTATTGAAATTGTCACAGTCGGATAGGAAAGAAGAGGAGAAGAGAAGGAGAGAGAGAGAAAAGAGAAAAGAAAGAAATACACCGACCTTCGTATATAGGGTGGATAACGCATATCCGAATGATGACGCATACACACACAAGTTGAAGAGAAGAGATAAAATAAAGACGTATGTTAGAGTGCTCTCTAACAGTTACAAGCAACAGATAATCGTTGTACGATTATATTTTTTTCTTGCTATCTTACTAAGAACGTCCGTTCAAACTCAAATTGAAAGATTATCTCGATTCTATCTAACTGAACCGATCCCATCTCGGCTAGAAATAGACCGAATCAATTTCTTTGCATGTTGTTGTTCTTAGTAATATGTTTCTGCTCGAAATGGTCAAAAGTTAAAAAGCCCAGGAAAAACGTGGAGCACACCGGTATTCGACTGATCTATCAGCATCCGATTGGTATAAAATCTGTATCGTTGCGGATTTCGGTTGCATTCATGGAACACATAATGAAAATCCTGCGAAATATCTAGATTTCAGTTAGTGAGTCATTATTTCTGGAAGAATGTTTCTGAGAACAATACTAAGAAGGAGCCGTCGAGACAGTTTTATGCTGACTTTCAAAAGTTTTTCTGTATCTTGGTCTGCAAGTCAATTAGGTATCATTCTCTGCGAACAAGATTCTCTTGAGATTTCTCTGGAAGAAAAAAGGAGGCAAATTGAATACTGTGATAGCAAGATTCTTAAGCTTTCGCTATAAATAGTACTTTTGACACAAGTGGTGAATCGATCGAGACATTTTCGTGTCCTACTTGTATTAAAAGAAGTTTTTCATGGAGCAGATATGGATTTCTGATGGAAAAAAACCGAAAAAAATTTTTGAATGGCAATGGGGCAATTGTCCTTCCTTTAATTCCATCATTGATGTCTAAAAGAAGAGAGTAGAAGACAAAAGCGAACTTTCACTTGTCTCTAAAAAAAATATGTTTTTGTTGCCTCAGTTCTTAGTAGTGTTCACAGAGAAAAAAAGGGCGAGAACTATTTCATTTCGATTCTTTCGTTTCATATAAGCGATTCATTATGAATGTTGTACAAGACTGATTATAATGATTTAAATCATAGAACTTTCGAAAGATAAATTTCTATAAAAACATAAATTCTTTTTTCCTATATAAAATTTGTGCAAATAAACTTTTGATTGAAGTAATTTTTAATCTGCTTTTAAATTTCCTATTCTTTTCGATAAACAATTAACTAAAGATTCTTATTCTTTTTTAAAGTGCAATTTTTAATTCAACATTTTCTCGTTTTAATTCCTCCTGGAAAGAAAGAGACGAAGAAATAAATAAATAAAAACTAATTTACAAAAGTGTTTTGTTTTTTAGTTGATTAATTCGTGATCCTGGTATTTGTTCTAATTTTTCTGCTAATGAATCCTTTTTTTTCTCTAACTTGTTGTAATTTTCTTGACGAATTATTTGTTAAAAGCTCGTTCTCACATTCACAATCATTTGCTTAAGTTTTGTTTCTTTTTTTCAATTCTTCGGTTTTTTTCAACAAGTGCTATTCTACAATTCGGTATCGTGTGTTTGTTTTTGAATAATTAATTTTCAAGCCTTTTAAAACTTTATTCTTTTCTTTGACCTTTTAAGAATAAATAAAATTTTATTTTCATAATACAAAAAAAAAAATATCTAAGTTTCTCCATCAACAATGAAGATTTCTTTATTTCTATCTCATCAAGTAAGAGTGCATTAAAACAGAGATTGAATACCGGAAAAGAAAAACGAATAACAAGTTATTTCGTGAAATCGAGAAGTTTGATTACAAATACACATGCAATGTTGATTACTACACAAAAAAACATCAAATAGACACTTTTAACTATACAAATATCAATAGTCTTTTAGTAATTGATAAAATAACACAAAACAAAATTATTTGTCAATGGAATTATCCAAATGTCTTCATGATTTTAAATTCCACACGAGTTGTAACAAGAGCTATTAGTTCCTTTTGTAATATTTCATTTTACTGTTAATCTGAAAGTCTGTATTTTAATACAGAAACTTTTTAATCTAAATTTAGAACATTAAATTTCAAAGACTCTTTATTAGCACATTTAAACAAATATTTTATCTCATCCGACAATTTAAAAGTTTAAAATGAAAAGACATTTTTCTTTTTCTTCTTAACATTACTATCCAACAAAATCATACAAATGACACATCAGCAAAGAATTATACAATTAAATCGCATATCTCTAGAATAGTTGAATATTTGAAAAAGTTTTCAATAATCGAAGTCAATTTTCAGGTTTGACACTACTGCTTTCAAGATATATTTTCAAAAACTAAATCGTTTTTTGTAAAGCTTATAAATCTGTCAACTTTATTTCCAAACGAAAATTCAAAAACAATTGTATTGGGCTTAAACTGCATCTTATTAATATTTACAAATGATAGACAGTCTATGCGATGTACTAGTAGGAAAAAAAACGACGTTGTCGCCTCTTTGATTCATCCTGTTCAAACATTAAAAAGAAAAAAAAAGATATAGGATGCAGATGTCAGATAAGTATACTTCATTTCTATCTCGATGGAATTCACGTTAGTTAAGTTCCGATTCATTTAATTACATGCGACGTTTTATTCTATTCAAAAACTTTTAAAATAGTTTTTTTCTCCTAAGAGAACATTCATTGTTTGAATTTTGCTTATTCCTGTAAATAAACATGCGCTATGACTTTCTTTAACAATACTACAAACTTTATTTTTGAACCCCTTTATCCTCCTCAACCTATTCAATTTAGTATTTTACTAATTATTGCAATTTGCTCAGTTCCCTGTTTCATCTTTGATCTTTATCACTGTTTAACAATACGAGCGATTTATTGTGCTCTTCATAATCATGTCATTATTCTTCTGCTGATCTTTAATGGCATTCAAACGGTCATTGATGTACCAGTTCAACTTTCTTCGTATTATACAGGTATCATCTGGCCACCTACTGTGAGTTTTTGTATCTTTGATTATTTTATTGATTATTATCTGTTTACCAATTGCTTTTTATTATTGACATGGGCTTCATTTGAACGACATATTCTCATATTTCATATAAAACTCTATGACACACATCTGAAACGTCTCATCGGACATTATATTCCTCTTAGTTTCTGCTGTATTTATCCATTTGTTTACTATATTGTGTTTCTATTATTTTATCCATGTGAGAACTATTACGATGCGAGTATTGGATATTGTGCTCCAGCTTGTTATTTGTCTTCAAGTGAAGTGATGGCACTTTATGAACAGATTGCTCATGGATTTGCCCTTATTTTATTGACTTTTATTTTTAACATATTGTTCCTCATTCGTATTTTTCGACAAAAACAACGAGTGGGTCAACAGTTAACTTGGACCAAAAATCGCAACATGGCAATTCAACTACTTGGTATATGGTGTTTGTTTTTGATAACTAATGGAGGATTTTTCTTAATTCAACTCGGTCAATTATTATGGGATCCAAATTTCGGTATAGAAGCATCTAATTGGATATATCCATTATCTATGTGCATGCCACCGCTCACCTCATTTGTGTGTTTAGGTATTTTGAAAGACTTAAGACAAAAGGTCAAATTGTTTTGTCGACGTCATCGTCGAATATGCACAGTACCTGCTATTACGAAAACAGTACGAACGAATCGAATAATACCGATAGAATCTCAGAATGCATGAATAGACTCACAGTCAATTGTGTGTCATTTATTAGTATGCCTTCTTTATATTAGATTTGCATGAGTTAAATGACCATAAGACACAAACGTTGATTTATAATCAATAAATAAGACTATTTTTTGTTTCGTTGGACCTTATTGCTTTCAGAATGTATCGTACCTGAATCGCATACAAGTAAACTATATCAAGACTTATTATTAGATGTGACATTGTTGTTTACTATAACAAGATATTAGAAAAGACAAAATGCGTCAAAATTAACTATTTATATAATACGGAACATCAATCTTGAATTGAGCTTCTATTTTGAGAAGATGGTGGAGTAATGAATACGTTGGACTCTCAAATATTAGCATTATGATTGAATCTTATCTCCGGCAACATTATGTTTAAATAATTTTTTGCATTTTTCTATATGTCTCAAGTTACTCGTATATCTAGATGATTCCTCTCTGCAAACCATCGTTCACGACTCATGTTATCTTTGACTATAGTTTTATCTGCTTTGTGTTTGTGTTTGCTTTTGATTACTTTATTCATAAGTTACTTGTAATCATGTAGCATTATATCTTCTCACGTCTCATGATGCATGCTGGACTAAATCAAGCGCAAATGGGAAAAAAACAGTCTCTAGTAGTCAGTCATTCATTCCATCAATCTTACATTTATTTCTTTGATATTAACTTTATTTCGTAGCGCTCTTCTCTTGGTCGTATCAATCAAGACATAAGTTATAGTTAACGTCAGATTTTCGTTAACTTTAGAATGTGCGCATTAATTTAAAAAAATTCTCTTAAAAAATATTTATGATAAGAATAAACCTTTATAAACAAGGAGATTAACTAACTGATTTAGACAAAAGTTCACAAAGTAAAGCCATACTAAATACAATAAAAAAAAATTAAATTTTTTTGAATTTTTTTCTTTTACTGATAAAAGAAAAACCTACGATTCTTGCAGTGTATACAATTCAATTTTTCTGACTATTCGATTTCATTTGCTGTTAATTACGAATAGAAATCAAGTGAGTTCTTTTTGAAGCCATTCGAAGGTTACTATATCTATTTTCTTTAGTTCAAGCCGATTTTGATCGTTTTGGTATTTGATAAGATTTATCACTTGTTTCGCTTCCGTTTTGACAATATCAATGTGAATAGAAAAACCAACATAAATAAAAAATTGATTTGTATTCTATCGAAAAAATCGATCCCTAACTTACTAAGAATGATAATACATCATATACCATCAATTATACTATTTAGACAACAAGTCTAACTTACAATGTTCTTAGTATTTACAATTACACATTAAACTCTAATATCATAGTTATAAGATACAAATGTGATTTAATACATATTAGTTTTTAAAACTCTTTAATATTAACTTCATGCTCTTGATGAAAAAAATGCATCGAAAATATTTAGTCGACATAAAACAAAAGATCCATTTACTAAGTATTGAAATTTCACTAGCCATTCAATGTATCTATGTCCTTGACAACAGAAAAAATATAGTCGAAATATATTATCTATTAAACAATATAAATATGGTCAACTATTTAATTATTGTTTATATATAGAATAAAAGTCTAAACATATCTCTGTTAGCGATATCTTTTACTACAAAACTACAAAACATTATTTCAATCTCAACCAAATACTAAACTCACCTACTACAAATATATAAGATCAGTTCTTTATTCTTATCTTTTTCAATATTTTTAATTATTAAATCTTTTAAAAACTTTATTTAATTTTACCTAAATCCCAATTTTATCCGACATAAATATTTCAAGGTTTTTGTAATCAAATGATAATTTGGACAATAGTATTAATGTGTAGTGGAGACGCGTGCTATATTTTATGTGTATGTATTTGTCACGCTCGAGTTATTCACAAAGCATAGAATGTAAATACGTGTGGTATTATCGTTATTTCGTATGGCGTCTTCTTCTCGTATTTATCGAGTGCATCACAAACACTTATCGAATCATCATAAATTTGAAATTGACAATGGCACTGATGAGATAGTGTATACTGTTCGTTTGAATCCATTATCATTAGCCGATAAACTGTCTCTTTGTGAAGCATCAACTGGCAAAGAATTAATTAAAATACGTGAGCAAGTCCTTCATCTTCATTTAGTATATGATATTTCAGCAGTAAGTGAAAACGGAGACAATGATCGACATTTGGGAACAGTTAAAAGAACTCATGGTGAGCATCATTTTCAAAGTGTAGTTGAAGTAGAATCAATTTATGGCGTATACAAAGTGGAACGTCTCGGCAATGTTTTCGGTCATGAATTTAAAGTAACAACGGGTGGCAAGACTGTGGCCGATGTAACTGAGAATACTAAACTTCTGCGTGACTCAGAATTGTACTTTGTCGAAATTAGTGATGATGATGGTGGAGATGTATTTTTGTTGGCACTTGTGTTTGTGGTTTGGTATACACAGAAATGGCGTCATATGTAACAAATAGATCTCTGATGTTCATCGAAGGCAAACAGACTTTCTCACTTCCTTTCTCATATGTTATAAAACTATTATTCATCTTATCGATTCCTACTATTTTTTTTTTATTATGCTAAAAAAACTGTGATCCTAAGATCCTGCCAGTACATATGAGTAAACAAAGGAGGAAAAAAGAGAGATAACAAAGACAACAATAACAACAACAAAAAAGAAAATTATAACAACAGACCGTATAACAAAATAGTGAGGTCTACAAGAACAAAAAATTAACACATAGAAACAAAAGATTCTGGAAAATCCTCAAGGAGTTGGATTTTGTCAATCTCATTTAAGAAATTTTTTATTTTTGTTTAAAATTAAAAGAATTCTATTTCGATTTTCTTACCAGTAAAAAGACATCTAGCTGCTTTTTCTTTGATATTATATAGACCAAGTCCATATAGACTAGGATAATCTGCAGCACGTAGAATATTTTTTCCAGATGATGATTCAAGATAAAATCATTGGATTTTTATAGAAATATCAGGTAAAATTTGTAAACAAAATCGATTAAGTATAACATTTGAAGAAAGTTTATTAAGAAATTTATTAGATGATCATTTGACAAAGTTTAAATTACTTGTGAATATTGGATCATGTATTATTTTATTCAATCGTTTATTTTTAACGCCATGAAAATAATGAAGTATATCAAAATTGTTCAGTTTTTTAATAATAATCAAAAGAATTTCATCGGGTAAATCATTCAATTCAACACATGAACATTCCATATTTATCTTCGTTTATCTATTTGTTTCATCTGAGGAAAAGTCAATATTTATATTCGATCAAACACAATAGACAAATTAACACTAAATTAAGAAAATATGATAGGTGTTACTACTTGGAAACACCCATCATATTTCTTAAATTAATTTTGTAAGTCATTCTTTCTTTCAGAATATATTCATTCATTCTATTTGACCGATATCGTCAATAAAAAGAAAGATGTAAACAGCTGCTTTTTATTTTACTGTGCATCATTCTAGTCTCAACAAGAATCAGTCTAAAAGAGTTGTCCGAACAATTATGTCCAAGCAAAAGCAACGGTGTGAAGAATTTAGACTAGTCTGGACCAGAACTAGCACTACTTTCTCAAAAATCAAGTAGTCATGACTAGTACAAATGACTCCTCACAGTAGACACAATTACTATTGAAGACATTACAGACTAGTCAGGTATTGAATATTGTCGGATATAATGTTCGAATCCACCCATTATCCTCTTTTTCTTCTGGTTTTCTTGTCCTGCTGACTAGCTTGGACAGTATTAACAGATAAAACAGACTAGTCATGACAGGGTCTGAGCACGTCTAGACTAGTCTATGTGTATGTGCAGGGATTCTTCGTGAACATGACTCGTCTTGATGGGCTGCATGTCGTCTCAGACTACACCAGACAGTAGTGCGGACATTTTCGGACTAGACATGTTGGGCGTCAACCCTTATTTTTTGCTCGCCTGGAATCATAAAGAATTACGACAAATTATACTTCATAAATCTGTTGAAATTTCACATTCTCTACTAGTCATTATCACTATCATAGTGAGATATAATTGCATCTTTACAGCTAACTAAAAGTTTTTCTTTTTCGATCTAGACTTTAAGTAAGAACACTAAATGAAATATTGACATAAAAATCAAAACATGTAAAGAAAGAAAACGAAAATAAAAACCTATTTGTGCAAACATATTTACGCAACACGTTCTTTTTTTCGTTACCTTATTTGCCTAGGATGAAAAAACCAGTTTGACTGATGGATAGAGACTGATGACATACAGAGAGTAGAAATGAATGGAACACAATCTGCGACATCGTTTCTTAACTTCACATTTTTAGTATCCAGTTGAGAATCGATATTATAAAGTTATTATGAATTCGTTTTTTTTTCTAATGCTATTGTTGTTTCACAGTCTTTGCCGTAAGTAACATTCAAGGGATTGTTTTTATTTTTTGTAGATTCAATCTTCTAAATATGTTTGTCATGATTTAAAAAAATTAAATTCATCTAAGTATTATAGATGACGTTACTTGTTATAACTTATCGCAACCCCTTTTGTAAATCGATTACATAACAAGAGACGATTTCTTCATACAACTACTTACGCTATAGACTATGAAATGTCAATAGTATTATGAATATTTTCAAAGATAAACTCATTTAATAGGAATCGTTTAAAGTAAACAAACGGTGTTC
>CAJNSZ010000059.1:0-29247 GCA_905329745.1 Rotaria sp. Silwood2 | reverse complement strand
ACAGTCTTCGAATTGAACGGAGTTATCACCTTCTATCAATCTCTTTTAAATGTTCCGGTTTGATTTCTGTTGATGAGCTGTCCATTAGTGACTCATGTCAAGGATCCAGGGTCTTGGAACCTTGTACCACATCCAATATCAACAACCTGGCATCTTCCCGGCCGTCGTTTCCACCATTTCGACTGATTTTGGTTGGCGATCAAAGGCCATCAGAGTTGTCATTTATTGAAGACATTAATAAGTATTGCCACGTCAGTCTTTCTTGTGGTCGATATTCTACTATAGGATGTAAAAAAGGCTTCCTATTATATGCAAACTCAGGTGAACAATTCGATTATTTAATGGATAGAAAGATTTAGCCGGTGGAAATATGTTCTGTTGACTTCTCCATCGGTTTTCCATCGAAAGTTCCTTCTTTCTATTCCAATGTATCATTTGTTCTTCCCGCACAATGGGATCTAACAAAATTTGAATCAGACATTAGCAATCAATACCCGACAATTATCAAAGTCGAACGTCTTTACGTTGAAGGTGGCATGGCAATTTTGAAAAGTACGTAGTGACTTCTCATCGAATCAAGAAGTTAACAAAATCGTCAAGAGCAAACGATTACTAGTAGATGATGACACCATGTTGTTCGTTATTCACCCCTACTCTCCACTACTTAAATTTTCACGATGTTTTAATTGTCAACAATATAGTGATCATACTACAACAAATTGTCCCCATAAGGACAATCCACCTTGTTTTCGTGGTAGTCAAAATCATCCGTACAAGCCACATTTTATTAGTAAAATTTGCTATGTGAAAAGTCATCAAGACCGCATGACTGATAATTCAAATTGTCCAGTAAAAATCGAGGAAGAAAATATCAAATTAGCATTACCTCGTCCATCATCAACCAATCAGAACAAGAAAACGCTTCTGTCTCCGTGTGTCGAACAAATGGACTTAAACATGATACACCTGTTCGTTCATTTAGTCCAAATGAAAATATCCAAAGAAATATTGATCAAGGTGTTATTTTAGATATTTCAAAAACTCCACTTACTGATGATCAAAACTGAACATCTTTCAACTGAACAAGCAAAGATAAATTCAAGTGTTAGTAACTATAATCGACTTATTAACCACTGTTACAAAGAAATTAATTCCATAAAAGAATTTATCTTGAAAAAAGTCTGTCCATATGTTTGCGAACTTAGTGATGCACTTCTTGGTAGGAACAAACAAGTAGAAAAAGATAGATTGCGTCCATTACTTATTCAATTCAAACAAGATTTTAAAGAAGCAGCTAAATCAACTGTTTATGATCAACAATCTAATATCCCAATACAAAATTCCTCTTCGAATGAATTCATCAGCGAGGATTTTTAAACCTAATCAAAATAAATCTTATCCAATCCAAACTGATCAATTAACAAAAGATGAAGCAAACAGCTTTCAAGATTTATTACGTGAATGGCTGGTGCATCTACACTTGATATATTACTTGAAAATTGGACAAATCATCGTGATAAAACTCTTTCTATGATTAATAGACAACAGAACTTTTCTCTTCTTCTTTTAAATGTTTCTAGTTTAAACCGGTATTTAGTCGATGTTATAAATTTAATTAATTCCAGTTCACCTCAAATTGGTATCTTAAATGGTACTCATCATGATGAAAATGCTATTAAACGGTTTACATCTCACTTCTTCAATTTCAACGTCTTCTCTATGAGAGGATCGAATATGTTTGGTGGTGTTTTAACTGCGGTACACAAATCAATCCGTTCTCAACGAATAGCTAAATTTGACAATTTATATATAAGTTAATCGTGCTGAAAGTAGGATCGGACACGGAAATGTTTCAATTGATCACATGTTGTTTTTCACCCACTGAATCTATTCCTCTTGATATTTTCGATTGAATACGTCAATTATACTCCAAATTCTATCTTTACTGGTTACTTCAATGCCAAACATAGCACATGGCCAAGATCAATGGAAAATGCAAGAAGGACGATCTTTATTCAATCGGTTAGTCTCATCACAAATACATTCATCCATGGAAGTAATTAACAAATTCATACCTATCTCCACTCATTCCAATGCAGCAATTGATATTATTATCGCACCTACACACATGTCGTCGACCTTCTTCTCAGTTCTCTCAACTATAGGAAACGACCATCATCCTGTTGTATGGTACCTATCGTCCAAAATCTCTACTCATAAACGTTACCCGATTAAACGCACCCGTTGGAACTTATTCGAAACTTTCCTTACCTTCGCGGCATTATTTTAGCAATCATTGGCCACTTCAATGTCTCACTCAGCAACCTCCTTCACACTGTATGATCGTTTTCTCTCGTTATGTATATCACGTCTTACCTTCATCACTTTCCGAAAAACAGTCAAACCATCTTCACCTTAACATCTAGTCACTCTGATTGAGCGAAAACGTCATTGTCTTAAATTCCTTTGTCAAACTCGTCATCCTTATTTTGCTATTCTTTTACGCGATATGACAAAAATGATACACAAGCTGCTATTCACCCACAAAAGAAAGTCGTAGTTGAGCTATTGTAATTCATTATACGACTGTGATACAAAAACATTTTGGAAAAAGGCAAAACGTCACTTCAGCTGCAGAGCTCTACTAATCGAAGGTTTTCTAGACAACAACAATATTGTATCTTCGCCATTCAATATGTGTCAGGAGGCCAGAAATTATTATAAAGATCAATTTGCAGCTCATCCAAATTTACGTTCACCAATTGAAATTGAAGCTGATTCGGTGGATCATGAAATTGAAGAGCTTCTGAGAAATCAACCATCGATTCCTATTAGCATCACGTATCAATATCTTCACAGATCAATTTTGATCATTGAAGAACAAAAATTCGACTGGTATGAACGGAGTATCTAATCAATTAATAAAAATGCTTCCTTCCAACCATATTTCGATAATTCACTCATCCTTCAACAACTTTGCATCAACATTATAAACTGCTTATCGTTGACACGTGGCCAAAATGATTCTTTTATCAAAAACCAAATCCAAAGTTATTTCTATTGAAGAAACAAGTCCCATATCGTTGTTATCATGTTTCTCCAAACTATTTGAAAAGTGCTTTCTGATACATTTTCGCAAATGGATTAATGAACAAGGTTTTCTACCTCCCGAACAAAGTGGTTTTCGTCCCGGTCACAATATGGCTGTTAGATTAGTTGCCATTCTAGATCAAACAGGACAGAGTCTATCAAAGAACATGACAGCTGCTGCACTCTTTGTGGACTTCCGTACGGCTTTCAATCAACTTTGGNAAATTTCGAATTTTTGCATTTTTTTCAAAATTTTTGATTTTGTGAGTCATATATCTCGAAGGCAGAGTAACGAAACAATATATTTTTTTACCAATCGATAGCTTGTGAAGTTCCCTACAAATAATGTCTTGGGAGTTTTTCGGTCTCATGCTTCCTTTATTTTCTGTGATCGTTCTACAAATGAGTCATATATGACCCACTGGGGGGTAAAGGGTTAATTTGATATGTCGTATTATTTTAATGAGGCCGAGTGATCACATATAAAGTCAGCATGGGAAAGGAGATTCTAAAGTTTGATGACATCAGGAATAGAAAAGAAGCTTTATCGACTATGTGCCTAATCATAGGATAAAAGTAACACTATCAGAATTTCTGTCTTTCTCATACACATTAATGAGCTTTTAATTTCTTGATGGTACTTATATCAAATAGAGCAAAAGAATAATTTTGATACTAGATTTCGACACTTATGTGCATGTAACAATTAAAAGTGACAGCATATAAACAATGTACAAAATGACATATGACTTAAAATTATCCACTTGAATAAATCAGAAGTGAATTTTATAGTAACAGTTGTAGATAGTTTGAGGAGCTTTCTGAGAAAAATTCAAAAAGGGTCACAATACATATACCAAGATTAGAGCTTTTCATCTCAAAACTTTTCTCGCTTTAAGTACAATATTGGTTGATTTACCTAAGCGAACAATCGAAAGGACTGGAAACTAATCTGTTATGAAAAAGTAATGGAACAAATGTCGAGCTCTATTTCTTTTCGATAAAAGAGTGCTAGAAGAAATGTTTTTTACCAATAGATAGAGCTTTTTCTCCTCTTTCGAATCGTATATAATTTATATTTGTAACACGCTCATAAATGAAACGGCAATTATACGAATGGTCTACAATTGTTTACAAGAGATATTAGGATTAGGATTAGGATTAGGAAAAGCTAAAAATCATTCATTGAATTATTATTGTCATTCGGTTATTACAGATTTGATCTATACAAGAGAAAAATCGAACATTTATTTTTTGTAATATACAAAAATAAGTTAAACATTTTTAGCAGACATATCTAAATGCATTCTATATTATAAAACGTTTCAACTGGTCACGAACTTTCGATTTTATGCTCTCGAGATGAGATCAAAGTGTGGCAATAAGTTTCGAATACTCATGAGTCAATACATCAACACTGTTTTCTTATTAATATTTAAAGTTATATTTCATTTTTCTGTCTCTCATATCGATGTCTTTTCATATACATAAAATAACGCCTGTACTAAGATAAGAGAAGAATAATCCAATGATTAAATCCAATAAAGATTACAGGTGTCATATGCTTCCCATTATAAAAGCAAACACAGCATAGTCAAATTTTCTCACAGTGACATGCAAAAACTACTTCATAATTCGGTATAAATGTTTAATATTTCCTACAAGAATGATCAATATTTTATCGTAATAATAAATGACGTTCTCTTTGGATAACCATAGGCTGACAAAAAAATTCATGTCTTACGTGACTGGAACATTTTTTCGAAAATTTATTCGTTGATTTTCTGCGTTTTACTATTCTAGAACGTCTGTCATATTTAGATGCTATCGAAAATATTGGAAACAATATAATTTGAATTTTCTCCACTGTCTTTTGATCGTATTATGTTCTTTTAAAAGTTATAAAAATTTTGCTAGAACGCATATCAAGATTATTTTTCCATTTGATAGTTGTGTGGGGTATATTAAAAATATTCCTATCAAAATAAATCACCTAAATACAAGGATTTAGTTCTTTTGATTAATATTGTATCATATACATCGAATAATTGTTTTTTTTTTGTTTTCATTCAATATTTCTGATCGAAGTTAACCCTTCTTAGTACTGAATATCTGAAATCGACAATAAATTTTTATCGAGTATAGTCATTCTACTTCAAGTGTTTGATAAGATTTTTGACAGTAAAATTCTTGTTATCTGTGTCATAAAACCTTCATAAAAAAACACCTTCATAAATTATTTTAAGAATCAAACGACAATATCGTCAGAGTCACATTCCGTATTTTATTAAATGAATAAGATGTTATTTTTTATACTTATAATTCATTTAATAATAATTCTCATTATTCAAATTTGTCAAGGACTTACACGTCCATTAGTAATTGGTCATCGTGGTTCAGCCTATTTACCTGAACTTACATTAGAATCACAGTCAATGGCACATGCTTTAAAAGCTGATATGATTGAAATTGATGTTTGTCTTAGTCGAGATAATCAATTAATTGTCACTCATGGTAAAATTGAATATTTTTTTTATAAATTTTCTATAAATTTTTCTTAAGATCTTTATTTAAATGCAATAAGTAATGTTGACGATATATTTCCGAATCGAAATCGTTCAGATGGTTATCATTATGTTATCGATTTTGATCTTAATGAATTACTTCGTTTAACTATTCACGAGCGTACTTTACCATTTATTAATATTCAAGTTTATCCATCTCGTTTTCCGGCGTCGTCAGCAGTACCATTTCATCTGTCAACACTTAATGAAACCGTTGAGTTATTATTTGGTCTTAGTCATTCTACAAATCGGCAATATCAATTACTTATTGAAATAAAAAATCCTGAATATCATACACAATACAATAGATCTATTTCATCAATTCTACTTTCAACATTAAATGCTTATAATCTAACTGAATTTGACGATCCAATTGTAATTCAAACATTTCATATAGAAGAATTAATTTATATTCGCAAGAATCTGGGAAGTAAATTACGTTTGATTGCTTTATTAACATGGAATCGTTTAAATGAATCTTCGAGTGATTATGATTTCTATCGAAGTGAACAAGGCTTACAAAATCTATCAACCATTGTTCAAGGTATTGCACCAAATATGGAATTATTGGTTAATTTTGCCGTAGATGAATCAATTATTAATGTAACAAATTTGACTTTATTGGCTCATAAATATAATCTTGCTGTTTATCCATGGACATTTCGGCGTGACACCTTCAAAGGAAATTTCGAACAATTGATCGATTTTTTCTATCACACAGTTAAGGTGGATGGTTTCATTACAAGTCAACCAGATGTAGTAATTGAATTGTTAGAAAAAAAACTATTGAATTCCAATACTTCATCTAATCAATCGCCTAGTCTCTCTGGCTTCGTAGTTCTAGTACTTGTATTGGTGCAAAGTGTTATTAAGTGGTACATGAATAACTAACTTGCTTACATAACAAATACAGCAAAAAGAAATGTAATTCATCAGAGGCAAACAAAGTTAAAAACGATCTTGAAACGCTTCATGAATTCAAATAAAAACGAAGAAAATAATTTTGTTTCTTTTTTTTTTTTGTTCGATATCAAAATAACAGAAAAGATCCCATCAGCTTGACATACTCAAGTGAAAAGTGAAGTATTGATCTATAAAATGTGTATGCTGATAAAAAGGATTCTATTCATGCATCAGAATCATTATCAATGTTATATTTTTAGATATATAAACTTAGTCATTCAATAGTTCAAACTTTGCATTTTTTATTTATATTGAAGAATATTTTTAAATTTTCTATCGATCTTACGCTTACAATATAATACTTCTATTGATTTCTGAATGCTATCAATCCTCAAATCTTTTAGAGTACAATTAGAAACAGTTGAACGAATATCTGATAGCAAATTATTTAATTTCTTCATAAAACTCATGTTCATAATATTCAAAGGAAAATATTTGGTAATTACTAACGAGTGAGTTATAAATAATGAACACCTGAATATTATGCTAATAGTTTTCTTACACTTAATCTTAAAGAGAATAATTTTTTTTTGGCATGAGATGCACGATGAAATTCTCTATAAAAATATAAAGGACAATTTAGTTTCAAATATTAACATAAAATATTCAAGAAAAATCTATTGTCAAACTTACATATGTTCAACTTTTGAAACCAAAAAAGAAATCAGCAATGCAATTTTTTATATAATTAGTATGTTCTTTTTTTCGTCGTATGGAATAGAGTTACTTGCAATCAAATATTATAGGCGAGTCAAAAGAAAAATTTTAGTTATGACTAAACGATAGAGTTTTACAAATGCTATGAAATTATTTGTTAGGATTGTCTTAGAATAGAAAGTACCAACAAAGAAAACGGATTTTTTTGTTTTTCGTACTTGAAAGTTGATCATGTTGAAGCTTCACAATCAACTGAATATAACGTAGATTTGTGATTTTCCAAAAAATTTTCTTTGTGATAAACAAACACTTTGTTACATATCGTAAACAAATGATTGATTATTTTCAGTTAAAATATTTTGATCAATCACATTCTACAATTACCACATGTTTCTACACATTGATTTATACCTTTGAATACTTCAAACAAATTATAGATTATACTATGTATAACAGAAAATTAAAAATTTTTGTAAACAAAATATATTCATTTTATTACTAATTAGATAGTTTAGTTTTTTTCTATAATGTTCATTCTTATAAAGAAATTCATTTTTACATTGACTTTTGCTTATACATATTTGATGATCCCATTGAAACAAGCTCATGTTGAACTATTTTTTTTCTTTGTTATAGACTTTGTCTATAATCACAGATACTCTATTTAAGTTTAGGAAATTTGGGTGTTAGATAGCGAAAAAGAAGAGTTATCGATAGAGATCTCCATATTCTTCAATCCAAATCTAAGAACTGTTTATATATATTTATTCTAAATGTAATGAAGATGAAATCTAAACCTCTAAAAATCTTCTCACATCAGTTCATATCAGTATTTTCCGAAGAACATATTCCAACTATTATTTGACTTTATTTGAATACTCATTACATATAAATCGATTATATAATGACAACAATCATTATCTTCTATACGTGCTTCTATTAAAACTACATTTTTTCTCATTAATACATTGATTGTTTAATGTGCAAATATTAATAATACAATAAATTATTTATGATAAATTAATATTCCAAAAAATAAAATAGACTGATGTTCACATTGAACTGATTCATATTAGAAATGATTGTTCGATTAGTATCACTCGTTCTTATCTGTTATTGTAAGTTGATTCTTTTTTACAAATAAAAAAAATCTCTATCTATTGATATTATTTAGTGATGACAATTATTTCCAGTGAATCAAACATAAATGAATCAAGCATAACAGAAACAATAATTGACATATATTCGGAAAATATAACTATTAAATGGGAAATTTTTCATATAAACAAATGTGGAAAAAATAGGACAATAAATGTATCACTATTCAACTGTGTATCAAATGAAAATTATCTAAATTTTACTGATATGTCTTGTCTACAAAATAAAACACTCACTTTCGATGAAGCAACATGTTCAGTAACTACATTTCAATCAATACTGTTGACTACTGAAGGAATAAAAACAACAACAAAATCAACAACCAGATCTCCACCAGGACCATTCGAATGTGAAAATAAAAATTATATTGGTAATAATTGTAGTATACCAAATGATATTTGTCAAATTTTGCAACCATGTGAGAATCAAGGAATTTGTTGTTTCAATGAAACTCTTTCATTACCATATATCTGTAAATGTCCATTGGGATATTCAGGTTATAATTGTGAACATGATAATAGAATATGTAAAAATAATACATGTTGGTAAGATAATAATCTAATTAAAATTAGAACGAATCAAGACGACTATAAAGTTTTGATTATATAACAGGACATATGTAGACTTGCAGACAAAGACTTCCGCTTTCTAATTACATATCCCGTATCAAGTTCTATTGTGGATCATTAACATACCAATAAGTTGTGCCAATTTCATTGTACTCTACTGTGATTGCGATGAAGTTGGCGCCATTTATTGATATGATTAATAGCACACAGTAGAAATTGATAATGCATGACACTATTCGATAGAAACACTCTTTCTCAAGAAGTCTACAAATATTTCATTTTGTAATAAAAAAAACCATCGGCAAAACGCATGCTCGTCTTTCTTATTTAGGCATGATGGAGTTTGTGTTGAAATGAATGGAACTGTGTCTATTAATAATCAAACAACATTTAAATGTATATGTGAACATGGTTATGATGGATCACACTGTGAATTAATAAGTGATATGTGTATTAATATAACCTGCCAAAATAAAGGTATTTGTTTTCCATCTCATCTATCATGGACATGTCTTTGTCTTGATCCTGAACTTTATTCGGGAAGCTATTGTGAACACAAAAGTTCATCATTAGTAGTAAAACAAGTATTAAGTAAATCATTTGCATCAATAGCTATTGTAGCTATTATTGCTGTTTTTTTATTTGTTATTATAATGGATATATTGAAATATGTATTTAAAATTGATCCAGTTGACCGTGAACGACGATTAATGGAATTAGAACAAAAGAAAAAACATTTAAATAAAAATAGAAAAAAGCGACGTAAAAAAAATCCTATAAGATTTTTTTATATATCTTAATAAAAATAAATTCAAATATTCTATATTGTAAATGAATTTTTGGTGTTGAAAAATTTATAAAATCAAATAATATTCCATTGTTGTGATGAGTTTTAGAATTGAATTTACAATGACCGATATTTTTTTTTTTACATCGATCAAATACGATTTTTCGTTGAAATTTAATATGAAAAGACGAGTACTGAAATTGCTGTCGGTAGACTTACAGTCGTACACAATATTTATAGAACGCCTTTTATTTACATGCAAAATTCAGGAAAAGTTGATTATCAATACATCGTTTTAAAAGTGAGTCTAACAATTATTCAAATTTTGTATATCTATAGTTGATCAAATATTGAGAGTAAAACTTTTTCTTTATTCACATCTGTCTCTAATGACACTTATACAAATCGCTATCGAATTTCGATATTTCTACTAATACGTTACTTTTTCTATTTAATTCTGCTCATGCAAAGTATTTTGTTTTGTGATACATTCTGTTTAACAGTGAGTTCAAACGCATATTACTTAATAATGTTTCGCCCTAAAAATGTATTCATTTATCGTTTCAGATTAATGAAACTTTTATTTATTTAAAAAATTACAAAGTAAATAAGATTAGTGATTTTATAACATACTCATTCAAAAATAACTTCTCTATATTCTCGTGTATGTTAATCATCTATCTTTCAACAAAATTAAAAAATCAATCATCTTTCGGAGGAGATAACTAAATAATTCTTTGAATTTTGATGTTGACATTGTCGGAATTGTATGTTAATAAATAATGGATGCCACCGTTTGATTATATCCAATTTTTTTGATAAGAAATTATTTGATGGTATTTTTGCTTTAAAATTAATCAAATATGGTGCACGTTGAGTTAATAAATGAGCAAATAAATCAAGTGGAAATTTCATATTTATTTCAATTTGATCGATAATAAGTGTAAAATTCTCTAAATTTGGTACATTAGATAATAACGAATTAATATGATTATACCATTCATTTTCTATGGAATAAAAATGAATATGAAGATGTCGAAGAGATGTATGTGGACGAATAAAATTTAAAGATAATTCAAATAATGTCTTTCGAAGACGTATTATTCGTAAATAAATTAAATTTGGACATGCTTTAAATAGTTGTTTATACATATTTGATTTCCATGTACAAGGTGTAACAGTTAATTGTTGAAGTGATAATGAAGAATAAGGATGATCATTATTAATTGTCATTCGATCAATATGACATGTTCGTAAACGAGAAAATGAAGGAGAAAAAATAAAGCGACATAATTGTTCAGAATTATCAGAAAAAAATAAATTTGATATATACAAATGTTCAAGATTAGGAAGAAGACATGGTTGAATAGCATTACATTGATTTGCTGTTGGCATAGATAATTTTAAGGAACGAATATTTGAATAATAAGAAAAATCAATCAATTCATCATGTTTGATAATTAAACTTGATATATGTGAAGAAAAGAAAGGAATAGTACGTTCGTTATTATCCCAATCTTCTTCAAGTATAACATAAAGATTTTGCAGAGAATCAATTATTGAATTAAAACGAGAATTTAGATTAAAAAAAGTATTGTATAAATCATATGGAGAAATATATTTGAATAATGCTATTAACAATTCATTTGGAAATATTTCAATACTTGAAATTATATCATTCATTATTATGACATATATATTTATTATAAATTTTATTTTATTAAAAGACTCACTAAGAATAAATATATTGTGGTTCAATTAGACACATAAAACAAAAAAGAGAAGCTGTTATCAATGAATAAACGTTCATATGTGATGATTGATAAGCATTTAAAACTGTCAACTGTTGCATGTAACATCAGCGAATATGCTTTCTTTTTTTTTTTATTAAAGAAAGAAAAAAAAATGATTGCAGAATGTGTATGTTGTCATTCATTCTATTTGAGTAATAAGGGTCAAACAGAAGAGAAGGCAAAAAAAAACATGTTCGTGACCGTTGTAAAGAATAATGAGGAAGAACAGAAAAAGAACGTTGATGAACGCATGTAGACACTTTATGCGTGTGTATCGTCAAGAACATACAACAAGCTCTAACGGTCCAATACTTGAATTACGTAATGGAACTCATGAACGTTATCTATGATGAGTATATATGTAATCAGCGGTATATAAAAAAATGATGAATATAAAAGAGTCTTCAATGTGATGTAAATGTGTCAAAATTAATCAAGCGTATCTAACAAAAAAAAATTCATGATACAATACGTTATATTGGATTGTATTATGAAATTAATCTCACATACTATTTTAAAATCTATTGTACCATTGTAGATACAATGTTTCAATTATTTAGATTTATGTTTTTTTCCTAATCGAATTTTTATCAGAATTTTAAAGTAAGAAAAATTTTTTAATATTTTGTTGAATTTAACAATCCTATATACAAAAAAAAAAAAGGTAGAACTTTATATATTAAAGAATATAATGAAAATGGCGATTAATAATGATATTACGAAAAGTATAGAAATAGTTCTTCAAAATAATTTGAAACCATTTGACATACATCTACAGTTGATTTATTCATGATTTTGAAAGATTATAAATCAAACAAATAATATCTGTAATCGGTAAACCTATACCGGCAATAGATGGCTTTTCCAGCATTTGGATTTGCTAAACTTATTTTTGTACCATTTGTATCATCAAATCTTTCATCATCACGTTCAATTGAAAGCATATTAAGAACACTTTTTGTTAAAGATACAAATACCAGTTGATTAGATAAATGATTCTTCATTTAATAGTAATAATTATTATTATTATCTATTTTGAAAAAGAAGACCCATAAGTATTTTCTTCAATAACTTTGAATAGGAATAAGATAGAGAGCTCTGATTTTCTTTATTAGAAAAAGAAATGTCAATGTATTGAATTTTGTATCACTAATGTTTTTGGTTAGTTGCGCTTTAGAGTTTCTAATCTAGCACTTTGAAAATCCAATGTATTGTGCTTAGTCATCACAATGAATTTTCGATTATCAGGGCTGCGTTATAATCATCAATCGATGCTCTATAAAACTGCGTAAGCTCCAGATTTATTATTGTAATTGTTCAGGAGCTAAAGAAAATTTACTTTTCAAATCTATTCCAAGAGTTCAATGTTTTAAAGAAATTCGATAGAACTCTCCTTGCAAACATAGGACAAAATCTGTAGTACACGATTCGATGCATCATCATCATCATTTCCTCTCTTGTTCTAATAGTGAAAACCGCAGCTCTATATATAATTTCTATCAAAAAATTATTCAAAA
Source organism: Rotaria sp. Silwood2 (assembly GCA_905329745.1). Lineage (NCBI taxonomy): Eukaryota > Metazoa > Rotifera > Eurotatoria > Philodinida > Philodinidae > Rotaria > Rotaria sp. Silwood2. The sequence goes on along the minus strand of CAJNSZ010000059.1, from coordinate 16,149 downwards.
ACTATTTACGATCTTTCTTTTTTTAAATGAATAATAGTTTTATTCTTTTCTTTGTTCTAAAATAATAATTTCATTTAGAGACTAATTTGAATGCTTTATTTTTCTTGAAAAATATCATCTACGTAAAATAATTGTTTATGATTGTATGTAGAAGAGAAAAGCAAGGACAAGTCGTATTTTGTAACACTAGAATGTTATTACGTATTCATTTACCTGAAAAAATACCATGAATAATAGGTCCACAAACATAATGATTAATTTTTATTATGTTTAACACTGATTATATATTCAATTAAAACATACTAAAAATAACTTTGTTTGTCTTTGTTATCAGATACTATGAAATAAATTAGACAGTATTTACAGTGATAACGTAAAAAAAACGTATCTTTCAAATATTTTTTTCAGTATTCAATCCATAGTGTATGGAACATTTGTCTATTAGATAGTTGAGCATGGTTTTTCTTTTGTAACTTGCTTTCGCCACTACTTTTGAATTGTACTAAGTAACATATCACTGGAAATATGTGCATCATAGTTTATGTCTCGTATTCAATAAAAATTTTCCTTTTGCCTTTCAACAAAATGTTAGCCGATGTTTAATGATGGTTTATCTGTACGATTTCTTCTATGCATCTTTTTAGAATTTTCGAATCATAGATTTCATCCCATAAAGATTACAGATACGTATCAGAAAAACAAAAAGAAAAATTTTAATATTTTTCTTTCCTATGATTCAGTGAAGTTCAAATAGTTATTATGCTTTGATGTATTACCATATTCTTTTTAAGAGGATCTAATTTTTGAAATGTTTAACTTAAAAGTTCCGCATTACATGAAGTGAAATAACGTCGAAAACGATATTTTAGTATTGTGAAGAAGGATTAAAATGAAACTCGATGATATGTAATGTTTTTTGTTAGTGTTGAAGAAGTCAAGAGTAGTAAGGATCATGTAGATTATTAGTGAGAGAATGTGCTATCGTCAGAGCATTAGGATATCGATATTGAGTTTCATATATACCGACAAATTGAAAATAGAGATATACTTACGTTGTTTTCATTCTTATGATATTGAGTCGTTTGCAAAATATGTGCCGAGTTTTACATTCTCTCCTGTTATATGTACATTATGTTCGAAAAAGTCATGTTCACATATGAAAGCAGCAAGATACATAATAGACAAGATCAATAATTGGTCAAAAAATCACTAAAAATATCGATAAGAGACCACATAGAAAAGAAAATGTAACGAAGGTTCGTCGTGATACTTTCAACACCTGTCGTAATAAGAAAATCCAAATATTCTTTACATGGCTGCAAAAACCGACCAAGTTAGCTTCACAAAAACTAATTACAAAAACTCTGTTGTGACCATGTAAAATTTCTTGACATGAATAGAAAGGAAGTGTAAAAACATAATGATAAGTGGCCTATATGAACTGAAAAAGATTTATTACTGTTTAGATCGTGACCGATTCGAATAGGCAAAGAAAAAGAAATTGCTATTCCCTTTGTTTTATATAATATACAGGATGAGTCAAAAGTAACAGGACAAACAATTTTTTTCGATTTTCTCTTTGTACATATCCAGTTAAATCTCATATTTTTACCACATATACTAGGTGATATAATCGAAAGATGCAGGAACGGACGTCTTCAATTTTTTAACTATGTTCATTTACTTCATGTCTTTTACAATCGAAATTCTCGCTTCAACACTCTTTTCATCATCCATTTTTAAACGTAAGTGTGCGATCTCCGACTACTGTCTAAGCATGATGTCATCTCTCAAAAATGAGTTTATTTTTTGCTGACTAATTTATTTACGATAATTTTCATGGTATCATATTTGTTCGAACCAAACAATAGCTAAAGTACTGTTACAATGCTGATAGCATTAGCATGAAATTTATTAAGATTTTATTGAATGTCTCTTATTATTTGAAGATAAACAATTTCTTAATATTTTCAATAATAGCGGGATTCTAACCGTACTCATCCATTGTTAACTAGACTTCGATGATTGACAGAATGATTTGTTTCCCATACTGAAAATTGTGTCTAAATCGATCGAACATTTGTTTATGAAAAATATCATTTGGAATTCTATCCAACTAGTTACACTATTCTAACACACATCACATAGTTGATATTTGACAGATATACCTGTAGATTCGTCTAATGACAAACTACCGCAATCGTCTATTCGATCCATCTCTGAACTGTAGGTATACGTGTGATGTGAGCAAAAGATATTGATACCTACACCTACCAATAATCGCAGTCATGGCTAGACCTATGTGTCACACCCACTACTGACCTACACCTACAGAGCGACAGTCACATCCCACACCCACAATCAAGATCATCATAGTAGTTCTAGAATTTTTTTATTAGCTTACTATTTCACATAGAATGGTACAAATGAGCTCTGTCAAATAGGGACCTACAAGTCATTATTTTAGCGCTAGAGGGTCGGCGATAGTAACAATATAAAAAGATAATGAGGAACATGGGTAACAAGCAAAATATTAATAAACCGACAGGATGAAGAGTACTCCAAAAATTGTAAATACTTTTAATTATTCGAGCATCTCGTCCATGCCAAGAATCGCCTCCTGCAAACCAAAGTAATAGAGGAGAGTAGGCTTTGTCTTCAATGATGCGCACTGATACTGTTTCTGATGATCTACCGAAAAGATGTTCATTGAAAGTCACATAGAGAGGACCTGCACTGAGCATGACAGTAAGATAATACACTATAAAGTTATGATTGAAAAGAGAAAGACGTGAAATAAGTTGACTGAACAATGGATGACCCTTCGTCGAAATCATAAAATCATTTGAAAGTCCACTAGGTTTGGTTGCCGGAAAAGCAGCAAGATGTTGGGCTTGTGGATCAAGCGCTTCCAATGTATCTAACAAAATATCCAACGGTCTCGAACAGCCAGCGTCCATGTCAACGTAGACACCACCGAAATAATATAACAAGACATAACGAAACGCATCGACTCGTTGAATATCATATGAATAAGTAAGAAAAGTGTTTATGTACAAATATGGTTCCTTTTCCCGAACAAATTCATACATATCTTCATCTGTCCACAGACGATACTCAAATTTATCAGCATTTAATTCGCGTACACTTTTAACACTGAGGTTCCATCGTGCTGGTATATTCGTATTTTTCCATGTTTGATGTATAATACGAGGAATCCGATGTTGGGAGTTACTATTCGTCAAGTTTTTCTGCATCAATTGATTAATATCTGATTCGGTGATAAAAATTTTCGGTGAGCGACGACGAAGACAAATCGTAAGAATCACGATAAAAATAACTACTATTAGTAATATTCTGAAGATTTGCATTGGAAATCGCATGAAATATTCGATGAAACAAGGTGTTGTCGCCGTCTGTTTGTTTCAACTTTTCGTAGTAGTGCTATTCTCAAAATATCAATTCTTGTTCAAAGAAATAAAAATTCATCTTCAATAGATAAACAAAATTGATCGGTCAAACATGAACAAGTCCCTCTAGCCTTTATTCGAGATTTGAAAATTCTTGAAGAAAATCAAATCTCTTCACACACAGGAAAAGTATCAGTTAGGCCTGTAGTACCAATTTATATTTACTTTCAATTTAATTTATGGATAAATTCAATCATCAGAAATTTAGAATAAATTTAAACTATTTTCATTCGTATTTAACATTTAAATTATCAATTATTTTACTTCTTTTGAGAACTTCATATAGAATATATCTTCTATTTTTAATTACGAAGTGCAAATAGTTCAAATTTTTAATTTATCACATTATCGATAATTAAAATTTCCTTTTAAATTAATAGAAAAATGACACCCCTAGCTAGGTTATTTTCTCCGACGATATTTTTCAAGACTAATGATGTATTCAAAATCAGCATGTGAAATTCTGAGAGAAATTTTTTATTTATTCCATCGAAAAAAACATATCATTTGATGCAGCATTTTACTGTTAATTTAGAATAGGGGATTTGAAATTTGCGCACGATGGAATTTTGATCGAGAAACCTGTTTTACTATAGGATTCTAATAGGGAGTCATTTATAGTTATCGTCCAAAAGTGATCTAGCAGCGTTACTAGGACGTCTAATATAGACAAGTTGCATATGAAATTGCAATTATAACAAGAATCATGTGGAAAAAGAAATTCAAAGGCCAATTTCGAATAGTTATAAATTCAAATACTAAAAAAAAACCGAAGAAAAATCACGCTTTTGAGGATACTCTGGTCTGATATTCTACATAGTATAAAAAACGCCAACCCATAAGAGACGTATATTGATTGATGCAGTTTTTCGTCGTATGTCGGAGTATGAAATTAAAGTAAGAAAAAAATTTATGAACAAGGTCTTAAAATTAGCTCTAGAAAAACAATCACAACTTCTTAGAGTCCCTGAACTCCTTGACAAGACTGTGATAATCAATATTTCTTCAGATCCATTTCTACATGTTTTTATGAGTTTTATCCAAGTCTGTGAGGACATTAACACTGAATGCAAATATATTCAAGAGCCTGTGCATTTTTGTTGCTCTNTTTCGACATTTTGCTCTTCGAGATTATTTGTATTCGATATTTTTCTTTCGACATTTTCTTTTTCGTTCTTTTTCTCTTCGCTCCTTTTCTTTTCTGCTTTTTTCTTTTCTGTATTTTTCCTTTCTATTTTTTTCCTTCGACATTTCACCATTCGACATTTTTCCTTTCTGCCTTTTTCCACCATACCGTGTAATAGAGATAAAAATAAAAAAATCACTATCTCTTGCGTCCGATCGTCTTGTATCAGCTGTATTCATGCATATTTTGTCGTATATATAACATGGATCGATATAGCTATGCCAGTGAACATGTCGTTTCACAGCTGTTTATTGACACGAAAGAACGAAAAAGAAATTCTTTCGTTCTACATGTCTTCAATTGAAGACAAGCGGTATTCAAGAGGTTAAATCGCTATTGGCAAATGATAGCTGCCGTGTATAAGTAAATATATAATCAATAGAAAGGTCAGAAACACGTAAGACTGGTATAAAAAAATCAAAATACTATAGGTCTTATCTATGTATGAGATGAGTCATTATTTCTATTTCTCAATAGCTATCGCTATTCTAAATAGTGTTCATTGTAGCGTGTCACCCCCATCTATACGACCATAATCACAATATGTAATAAATACCTTTTATTACATATGAAAAATAAAAACGACTAAAAAATACCAAAACTGAAAAAAATCAAAATTTCAGTCTGAATTTGAGACCAAAGGACTGTAGATTTCATATTAATCTCACAATAAACTTGATTCTCACGAGTATTTATGTTATGGTCCATAAGAGAGGAGCAGCAATATTAAAGTATCTGTCACAGTCTATGATGAGTTATTGTTAAGGTGTCGATCACGTGTGTAGGAAGCGGTGTACACATCTTCTCATAAGCTTCAACAAACCTTTTAGATTATATTTTATAAACGAGCAGTTCTTCTTAATAAAAAAATATAATACAAATAGTTTGCTGATTAATCGTAGTAGAATTTTTCAAATGATGATGTTCGTTATTTTTTTTTTTCAAATCATAAAAATGCATGTTTTTTAGTTAAAATATTGTTCATTATGAAACTGTAAAAGAGTTCTATTGCAATATATAGGATGTTCAGAAATTCATTAGCCAAAGAAAAATTTGAATATCTCAACAATGCTTTGACCAAATGAGCTGATTTTTTTGTAAAGTTGATGGTGGACTGTTCCTAATTCATATTTTTAAGAATAATGTTGACAGATGCTATTTCGAAGTATCACTTTCGAAATCAATAAAAAGAAATGATCCTTTCGCACGTTTCGAAAAACACTGTTTACGTGTACGACAAGTTTAAGTTGTAAGATATCTTATTTTATTTGACACGAATTTAATCGGAAATATGTATCTTTTATAATGCACATGGCGTGACTAAAATATAATTATTCGATAGATAATGCGAATGAAACTATTGTCTATCATATATGATATATACCGCTTAGAACTTAGAGAAAGGTACTATGCATGAACGAAAATGTCATCAAAAGTATTTATGCTTTTAGAGACATTTCAATGATGATTATATTAATAAAATGCTTTTCACAAAGATATTCTTTTGTTAACAATAAATTATTTGATAGCGGATGTGAATTTGAAGTCTTTCGAAATTATAAAGACTTACACAGAACTAAATTCGATATAGTTTATTTCGTGTTTCCTTTGTCTTTTTTCATTTTAATCAATATACTTTAACTATTACGTTATCTACTAAATATATCAAACTTTGAACATCTTGAAATTATGAAACATTTTGAACCAATGACTCGTAGGTATGACTTCTATTGACAAATGATCGAATGGATTAAAAGATAATCCTATAACAAGAACAGAACCAACATCAGAAGTGCAGTCAGTAAATATCGATTACTCGAAATCAGATGGACAGTTGATAGCAAGAGTGTGTCTGATGGACTACGATTAATACAACTTGCGTATTTCAGACATAAAAGCGGATCCGTCATACAAAGTATTGATTATAAGAACGCTTTTTGTTTTCATTGGCAACAAAGCCAAGATAAACATATACTCCTTCAATTACAAAAAATCAAAAAAATGAGAAGTATAAATGTTTGAAAAGTAAATTCTTATTTTAAATTGTTGTTTACTCGTAAACAAGAAAATGGCAATCGAATATTGATATATTCAACATTTTTTATGTTTTTCTCCTTTTTGTTTTGATGAACGATGGGACTATTGGACAGTATATCAATTATTGGTCTTGAAGTAATTATAAACTAGAATAATGCAAGTCGTTCTAAAAGTCTGAACAAAAAGCAAATGTAAATGGTTTTGTTTTAGCAGTGCGACAATTTTGCATGCTGTTTTAATAATGTGATTGTCTACTCTTTGAAATTTTATTCGATATATATCCAATAAATGTTGATATCGATCAACGTTACAATCATAGCAATTCTGTTAATGATTAAGTTTGAGTTCCTTATAACTGCAAAAACCAAAACTACGATGCAAGCTATATGAAAATAAAACAGCTCAAATGACTTATATTATATTTCGACTAGATTTCAAAATTTTTGGTGAAAGTGTTACGATAGAAATTTAGCTACGATTATAAAAGATCTAAAATAATCACCATAAAAACAAGATTAATGATATTTATGAATATGAATAATATTTATTAAAACGATTTAAGATAGAATTTTCTCAATAATACAGATAATACACCTTCATAGATCAAGATGAAGTATGCAAGAACTTTATTACAAGTGTTGATGGACAGAAATAATAAAGAAAACATTTCTTTTCAAATGAAATTACTTTCATACTAATCAATCTTAAATATTTTAGCTGAAGTCGATAATTTTTTGAAAATTGTTGATTACACATAAACTTATATGAAATAAAACTCTAGCAAATTCATGTAAATCATTTTAATTATTAGACAACTGTTAACTTTTGTTTTTGTTTTTTTTTTAACATTGAGAATATTCTGTAGAAAGACAATGCAGTTTCTCTGAATTAAAACTTTTCTATTTCAATCTCTAATGTAGAGATAATTGTATATATATTACATTCTATCTACTATTTTTCTTTCTTTATTTTTCTGTTCTCTGTTGTAGTATGATGCTTTCAGTATTAATGGTCTCATGTGTTTGTGTGTGCGATAGTCTATAAGAATAGTAAAAGAAATAAAGTGTTTTTCTGCGTAATTTCAAAATTACATGATAAAGAGAAAAAAGAATAGAACGTATTGCGTAATTACAATCTCGAATATAATAAAACGTAACACCGAAACTATCTTTTACTTATATTAGAAACATAAGTAACATGAATCAAAATATTATTCGTAAGTAAAAATAAAAAATTCTGATGATTATTTAAAAGAAACGAATTGTTATTTTTGTTTAGAAACAATCTTGTCATCAACTATTATAAAAAATGAATCATTTCAATCATTAAAATTATCTCCAAATGACTGGATCATATCTTCAATTCATAGTATTAATTGTATCTATTTTTATAATATTCAACAATGGTTATTAGATGAAAAACACTCAAAAGATATGTTCATGAATATTGAACGATTAATTTTAAGTTTAAGAAAATTACTTGAATATTATCCTTTATTAAATGGTATATTTAAATTATTCGATGAAGATAATAAAGTATCTGTAACACAAAATGATTCTAAAGGTGGTATTCTATTTGTCTCTACAATAGTTAACATTTCGTTAAGTGAATTACCATTATCACTTGAAGAATATACAAACACAAAGATAATACCAGAAGCATTGCAGTTAATCAATGTAGTCAATGCTGATACTTTATTTCATGTTCGTCATACTCGATTTTCATGTGGTAGTGTTGCACTTGGCATTAGCTTAAATCATCAAGTTGGTGATGCTCATTCATATTTTCAAATAGTAAAAGATTGGGCACAATTATATAAAAATTTAGAATATCAACCAAATGTTTGTCATCAACGATCACTTCTTGAACTAACTTTAACAGATATTGAAATATTGAAAAAGACAAATCCAAATTTTGATAATCGAAAAAGTCTTGCTGTAAAAGCAGAAAATTCTCCATTAGTTCAACAAATAAAACAAATTATCTTGAAAATATTTCGATTTTCAGTTGATGAACTCAATCGAATGAAATCAGATGCTTTAACTCATTTATCATCTAATGTTGCTTATGTATCAACATTTGACGTTCTTACAACACATCTTTATCGACATGTAATGCTTGCTCGTAATTATTCAACATCATCAATTACAAAACTTTATATTTCAACTAATATACGTTCACGACTTAATCAACCATCAGTTCCTAATACTTATTTTGGAAATGCAATTATGTTTTCTTATTTAGAAATGAATATGACAGAATTAATTAATGAAAATTATCTTGGTTTATTAGCTAGTCAAGTTCATAAAGCTATTGAAGAAAATAATAATAATGATATACGAACAACTCTTTCTTGGATAATATGTCAAACAGATAAAAAAAAGATTGCACCAACATGCAATTTAGATGAAACAGATTTTACAATATCAGCTTGGAATAAAATGGGAATGTATTCGGATTCAGATTTTGAACTTGATGTGTATCCATGTCGAATTATATTTCCAATAGATACGAAATTTAATGGTACAGCTATTTTATTTTCAACAGAAAAAAATGATGCAAGTATTGATGTCATTCTTGGATTAGAAATCAATGAAATGGAACGATTAGAAACAAATTCGGATTTTAGAAAATATCGTGTATAGATGCAAAATAGATCAATAAATTAAAAAAAAATCAATTTGAAGTTCAATGTTTTTATTTTCAATTGTTTACAAAAAGAAAGTTTTATTTAATTATATAAATGAAAAGAAAAATCAAACATTACTCTCGCTAAACAAATAGATCTATCGTAATTCAAGTTTTATTTGGCATAGAACTATACAAACCTTCTTCAAGTCATAATAAAAAAAAATCCATGATTGAAACAATCGTAGTGATCAAAGGTCTTCGCTTCAGCCGATTTTGGTCACTATATGTTCTAGAGGTTTGCAAATTTTTGTATACGTACTTTACCAAGAATATAAGTCATTAGCATTGGGATGCCATTATTTCTTGATTACAAAGAGATGCATCCTTGAAACTAACAAGATTTGCTGCTGAAACTTATTGTTAATAATGTCTAATTGTAGAAAAAGCTTCTTAAAAAGTTTTATTCAGCTATCATTGATTTATTGACCTTCAAATGGCAGTAGATAGTTTCTCTCTACAACAATGATTACACTAAACTGAGCATATAGTCTTTGAAAAGATTGATGAACTTCAATGAAATTAGTAATGTAGATAGTTGTTACTGTACAACAGAAAAACTTCTCGTATTTATTATGATAGATACATTTAGATAAAGTGATGTCTTTATCATCCATAATAAGATACAGGAAATTGCTGACGATAAGGAAACAATGAAAAATTTGGTTTGAAATTTCATGAAGTGTTTAAAGACTTTTTGAATTTGTTTACTTCACGAAAAATTCAGCAAATATTTGAACTTTTATTATTCTGTCCATGTGTTAGAAGAAAGTCTGAGTCCCTTAGAATTCATAAATAGATCATTTTTAATAATTAACGAATGCTTTCAATAGAAGTTCTCCAAAGTAGAATTGATTAAATTCAATATACGCATATGAATGAACTGCATTTGATTAGTTTTTATTTCATCGCCACCTTGTAACAGTTTTTAAAAATCTTCTTTGACTAAATCAAACAGATGACTATCAATTTCATGACATTCGATTGTTTCATCGTCATATTCAGAATTTAATATTAAATCTAAACTAGTTATGCAATAATTGCCTGCATTAAAGTTCAATCTATTATTGTCAGAGTATTAGATGACTAAAATTATTTATGTCAAAAGTATTTACATTTCCTTAACAAAGTTACGCACACACATACCCATTTGCGTGCTTATCACTCGCCAATTCACATTGATCTTTTTGATATCATTCGAACAAGATAAAAGATAAACGTTTACTCTCTTTCGAAGACTTCACAAGTCTCTTCAAAAATTCGAAATATCTGCCTTTTGAAGTCCGCTATTTCATTCTTGATCATCGGTAGTCAAATCCAAGTACAATATTCAACTATATTTTTCTATATTGAACAAATATATCAAAGAAAAGATAAATGAGACATCAAGATAGTGCATCGTTTTGTTGTTTCACTACACTTATTAATTATTTTAGAATTAAGAATATTATCACGATATCTTATTAAGGTAAATTCATGAGGAAACCTTTTCAGGTGCCTCCCGCCGATTTCAATTAAACTTCGTCCGTAGATACTATATAGTGCCCTAGTACAAAACTCTAAAAGGGTTTGAGTCCGAATCGCTTTCTTCAAAAGTTATAGCCATTTTACTGAATTTTCGACCCATTCCTAGGTATTTATCGAAAAAATCAAATTATCGAATTTCGACCTGTAATTTTGACCATAGGTAGGTCTAATGACCCTTAGAATATTCTGAAAGTTTCAGCTAAAAAGAATGTTCCTTTCTCAAGATATTGAGTTTTCAAAAAATAGTCACTTGCCATAGATAGGTCACAAAAACCGAGTTCACTTGAAAACTCAATATCTCGAGAAAGAAATAGTTTTTTTAGCTGAAGCTTTCAGAATATTCTAAGGGTCATTAGACCTACCTATGGTCAAAATTACAGGTCGTAATTCGATAATTTGATTTTTTCGATAAATACCTAGGAATGGGTCGAAAATTCAGTAAAATGGCCATAACTTTTGAAGAAAGCGATTTGGACTCAAACCCTTTTAGAGTTTTATACTAGGGCACTATATAGTATCTACGGACGAAGTTTAATTGAAATTGGTGGGAAGCACCTGAAAAGATTCCCTCGTCAGTTGAAATTTTAGTATTTCACATTGTTCATTAGAACTGTAATGTTTAAATGAAATGATAAAGTCAAATAATTAAATAGCTTAATTATTAAAATTATTCTCATCAAACAATATATTATCAAGCTTCATATTTAATTAAATGTATGTGTGAAAAAAAGAATAGAAAAACCCAAAATTATTCTTTTTATGAAGTAACACAAGTAGTCATTAATTAATTGCCGTATTAATCAAAAATCTAAAAGACGTCTTGAAGAAAATAATATGACTGTCTTCTTTTACGTCAATTTCACATAGTTAATTATTTTATTAATAGCTTATGTCTCTTTTCTTTTTTCAATGCCTTCTTAAACACGCACTATATATATATCGTGTTTAAAATAAGAATATCAACAATTACCTGATGAAACGGCTGCCACAAGAAAAGAATTTTATTTCGATTCATTTACAAAAACTATGCCGCTGCTCATAACTATTGCATGTTATGTTACCATATATATTGGTATTTTTATTTATATATTTGGATTTTTCGGTAGTTTACTAAATATTCGTATATTATTTTCAAATCGACATAATCCATGTACATTTTTATTAATCTATGCATCAATAGTTGATTGTATTGTTCTTAATATTGGTTTATTACCTCGTATTTTTGCTGTTGGATTTAGTACCGACCTTACATTATCTAATCTTTTATGGTGTAAAATTCGAACGTATTTACTTCGTATATCAACATTGATTTCTCTTTATAGTATTTGTTTAATGTCAATTGATCGATATTTTATTAGCTGTCGAACAGTACGATGGCGACAATTGAGTAATATTCATTTTGTTCGTTGGATAACATTTCTTGTTAGTTTTCTTATTGCGACTGAAGGTCTCCCATTTTTAATTCTTACTAAAATTCTTCAAACAAATAATAATACTAGTTGTACACCAATGTATAATTCAATTTTTTCTAAATATGCATCATTTTTTTGTATACCTATTCTTTATGGTATACTTCCATTATATATAATGATAATAATGAGTATATTAATTTATCACAAATTACATAATAGAACTCATCTACGAAGAGCTCAACGTTCTTTAACATTGATAATACTTCTTCGAATATTACTTGCTTTAATATTTTGTGGTCCTTATACATCATATTTTGTTTATTCAGCTATTAGTATTCTACCTGCATCAACAAAATCTGCAGAAAGAATAGCAATAGAAAATTTTATTTTATCTATACTTAGTGTTTTTCTTTATATTACTTATTCTTCATCATTTTTTGTGCATTTTTTTATATCAGCAACATATCGGAAGCAATTAATTGACTTATTTAAATATTATCGAGGTAGACATAGAGTTGTCATTCAACCTATGCAGATGGTTTTAGTAAATTTTATTCAAAATCATGCACAAACTGTCATAAACAATAAACAGAACAATGAAACAATTTAAAGATTTTTCCACTGATCATAGAACTTTTCTATTATTTGAAAAAGTTATGTAACAGTGATATCAATAAAAAAAAATTTGATATCAATTATATCGTTTTCTGTATTGATATTTTTCTGTTGTTAGTTTTCATATTTTTTATATAACCAAAAAAATAATAATAAAATATGTATTCTAATTTCGTCTATCTTGCTCTATATATTTATTTATTTTCTCATTTGAATAAAAGTTTATGAGAAATATTTATTTTAGCGGCGGATCTAATAAGATAGGCAATCGTCACACCATTCACAAACAGAAGAAATTTTTCAGATAGTACTTCTTATAAATTTTTGCAAATTGAAAAAGTCATTAAGAGATTTCAACTTCAGTTAGTAAGATTCAATTTCATTGCTAAATAAAGCTCTATGATGAATAATCACGATTAATTAAAAAATAAACAAAAGTTTGAATTTCTTAAAATAAAGCAATACTTCAACTTCTGCTTAAGAAAGAACTATCTAACTGTTTAACTAAAACGGCATGCATGCTTTCTGAGAAAGAAAGAAAGAAAGATCAAGTTTTGTTACTATCAGGTCAGTGAACGATGAGCACGAGGAAAGATGAGCACGTGAGTGTGTAGCTCCATAATATCGGCGAAAACAAAAAAATCAGGGCAAATATGAATGGACATTGATATAGGAATCTATCGATGTTGCCTTTTCTCGAACTGCACTCAGACGTTTCCGTACTCATCGTTCCGTTTCCCCTCTTGTTCAATTTCTTTAACAGAATATTTTCTTTTTTCTATCAATATTGCCTTTGTCACTGTGTGGTTCCAAGTCATATGAATACGCAAAAATGATCTGTACACCATTTTCCACTGCGGTAACGGCTGTGAACCTTTAAAAAAATTGCGTTAACATCCAATTTGACAAATTAGCCTGCTCTTTTTTTTTTGTGGACATTAATCATGGTTGACTTTTTAATCTTCTACTATGAAAAATAGTAAAGATCTTCATGCGATAGGAGCAGTATGCATTTTGTTTCAATAGGCAGTTTTCTTTTTGACGCTCGTTTGTTGAAAATTAGACGCTATTTCACCTTTCATATATTGGATTTTGTTCGAACTGTGCATGAGACGGTCGAGTGGACGTGACAAATTGATAGAACCATCATCGTTGTTGATTATTTTTATACGCAACTTATTGGTTTGTAATGAAACCACTTCAGCTAAATCACAGTAAGTTTTTGCCGGTCCGTCTCCATTTTCATATTTATTTTTCACAATTGTTTGTATGTCTTTACTTTTCATCTTTTTTTCAAATATAACTAAAAGAACTTTTGGTTCTAACCATAATTTATTTATTCTGATCCTTTCGCTACTTGATGAAAAAATATAAATATATAAATTTTTCAAAAAAGGAAGCCAGTTAAAAAGACAATAATGTCGAAAATAAGGCGTAAAGAATTAGCGATGACGTATCTTTATTGATTATGTCTTACGGACCATTATCAGAACGATAATTAAACTTGAATCATTATCCGAGCATAATCAACTATATCAACAAATACTAATTTAATTCAACATGTTCAATCCACTGCTAATATTTGTAAAATATATTGATGTTTATATATCATGCTAAATTTAGATTCAAAACGACATGTTTTATTATTTATTTATAGTACAAAGTTTAGTCGTAACTTGAATATGTTCAATTAAATTATGTTCGGATGGTTAACAAGACAGAAAATTCAATAACAATAAAAGATTAATTTTATATCTTTAAATAAGACATATATAAATATTTTCTATTGTTTTTATTTATTTATTTTTTATACATAAAAACTATTTCAGAAGGTATTGATTCGAAATTATTACTTTCTAACTAGAATGTTCGATTCACTACTAGTTTATTTTATTAGTATCTGTTGGAAAAATGACAAAAATAAGTTATTGAGACATCATGTAATTAAAATACAAAAAGAACGATTTTTCGTTTGAATTTCGATACATTATATTGTAATTGGCTTATTTATTTTTGTAAGATTTTATGTCAATATTATTGTTCTTTTTCAGTACTAAAAATAAAATATGATCGTTTTTTATTTCTTCAACAAATATTTTAAATACGAATAAAAACTATCAACAAATAAAATATTTTATACGAACAACTTGGTATTACCATCATCAATTGCAATAATAATTAAATAAATTTTCTATAACAATAAACAGTATTTCAAAAATTATGGATGATTATTGAAGTTCACATCCAATTTATGAGATTCTCTCATGAAAGCATTTATTAATAAGCAGAAAGAAAAATATAAGCTGAAAGACAATATTGAACACTTTAGAAAAAAAGAAAAACAAAACAATGACGTCAATGAACTATTTACATTTGTATGCACTACTGCAAATATTACTCACAGTAAATAAAAAAAAAAAAAATTAAAGAAGCTTTAAAGAAGCAAAATGCTGTTGATATCTCTTAATCATAGGTCCTATTATTATTTTTCACGGCCAAATGTAATGAGTAATTTTTTTAACATTTACTCTGGCTAATAGTCTACAGAAAAAAAAAAAATCTCGAGTTGTCATTAAGCTTCAAAAATGTCTAGAAAATAAACCCCCTAATTAAAGGATAGAAGAGCACAGTTGTAAATAATTAATGTTGTAAGAAATTCAAATGATAGAATACTTTATAAAAAAAAAAAAGAAGTATTAAGAATTTCTTCTTTTTCTATTCAATCATTCGTCAAATTATTCTAGATGAATGCAAATTCAGAAGAAAAGGAGAAAAAAGAAAACAGAACATAAAAAAAAGAAGAAGTTAACATTATTCATCGATACTCGACCTGAAGCAAACGCTGTTGGCAATGACGCATGGCGTATTACTCAGAAGGTGATGTTAGAAACAATCATAAAAAAAATGTCCTTTTCAACATTGAAAGAAGAAAGAGAATAGTCTGCTAGCATTCTCATCGTCGTCGTTCTGACTTGTTCTTTACAGATTAACATATCATGGCAGTAGATAGTAAAGATTTAACAAATATAGATTTTGATCATGATTGGAAATGTTATTGTCAACAATCAAATGATAAAACTGATGAAAAAACTATCATTTCAATTGCAAATAATATTAATATAGATCAACGTTGGTCTTCTATCCTTTAATTAGGGGGTTTATTTTTTAGACATTTTTGAAGCTTAATGACAACTCGAGATTTTTTTTTTTTCTG
>CAJNSZ010000058.1:524637-568793 GCA_905329745.1 Rotaria sp. Silwood2 | reverse complement strand
TGTATGTACGAAAACGGCAAGAATTTTTGAAAAACACACTAAGCCTGTTTTGTACATAGGTTTTTCAGCTGTGCGAAGAAAAGATAAAATGAAGTACGTTTCTTAATACAGCAAGATGTGCTCTATAACATGATGTTATTAGCTTCTGAAAATATTCAGCTTCTACTTTAATCACTCTGGTTGACCGTTAGCCAGACAAGCTCATTAGCTTTTTTGGTTTTTTCAATCTATTTTTCTTCCTAAGCATGATACAACAGCACATACCTGACTCAGACTTTAGAGTACTCCACTTGATTTGAATAAAGTGGAACACATAAAAGAAAAATTTAACAAAAGTAACCTTTTTTCGTGAATAAATTCGTTAAAATACATTTAATAAAAGGTGTAATTATCAATATATTGGAAATAATTTTTTTTCCAACTATATGTTTTAACAGAATGACATCTACTTCTTGATAATATTATATTTGAATAGTATAAAATAACTTCGACAAAAATGTCTGCCGAAGCTGTAACTTCGACAAAATTTTTGCCAAAGTTACAACTTCGGCAAAGAGTAACTTCGGCACGACATATATATATGAGATAATAAGTTGATGCTGATCGTGCCTTATTTAATGTGACTGACAGCTGAATGTATGTCGTTATAGAAGAAGAAAAATTTCCTTTATCTATACCAACTTCGATTCCCTTTATGATGCTATTTTCACGATATCAATTGTTATTTTTATGTCTGTGATAAACACTGATTCAAGAACTTTGTGCTGTTTATTACGCGAATGACAAAATATAAAGAGGTGACTATAAAATAAAAGAAATTATCTTTCCTTCTAACATTCTTTGAGGATATGAGCCAATTTCTGGTAGAAACCAAGAACATTTAATATCACATCCAATGCAGTAAAATAGTGAATTGCACTTGATTTTCGATATAAATGTAGTGAGAACTAATGTTTCAATAAAAGTGGGGTGTGGGGTATTCTTGGATGGAAATGAGGATAAAGTGAACACGAGTCTTTTTGATAAGTAAAGCGGGAGTAAGTTACGAACATTTTTAAGATGTCTCTTATAGCTGAAGGAACAAATTAATGTATCAGGCGATCGAGTCATAGTTATTGAGTTTTGTATTTAGAAAGAAGAAATAGTCAGCCTTTACGTTATGGCATAGTATTAAGATGTTGCTCGGAGACCGTTACGTAAGTTCTCTAATTTTTGTAGTACTAACATAACCAGTAACTTTGAATATAATGCTAGCCTGACTGCACCGATAAAAAAAATACATTACCGAATTTTTGAAGTTTTGTCCTTCTTTACGAAACCTTCTCAGATATCGTGCAACTGTACAGAACCTTGACGAGATTTCGTAGTCCATTAAGTTTCGCGAAAATCATTAGAGATTTCCTCTAGTAAAAAAAGTTTCGAACAACACCTTCTAGATCTATCCTAGTCAAGAGGTTTTGCAGGAATCCAATCTTTTTCCTTATACCATCTATAACAAGAACACATTTTCACCAATCAGATAGTGAAATGATCTGACGTCATTGCTTTGCTTATTCATTTACATTGACGCTACGATCAATTCTGGATATTAAATGACAACTTTCAGACTTGATGCTTCACAAATGAAAACTTTACAGTTGGCTATAGAACAAACGTGTTATGCATATATGAAAAGATCAACATAAAGAAATAAGTTGTTACGGAGTGGGACAAGGATTAGGTTTAGAGATATGGGTCTAGGATGTGGGTGTGGGTGTGGATGGAGGAAGTCAACCCACATCCACAGCCGCACCCACCCACACCATACCCTCCGACTCAAGAGATCTGCTTGACGAATTGGTTCGGTAATACGATATTTGGTGACTTTGTTGAAAATGTCACATGCCGTTTTGAGCATAATCTTGTGTCCGGCACTAATATAGACAGCATTCTTGACGAAAACAGTAATATTCTATGCCAAATAGAGAACAACACCACTGCCACCAATCATTTCAACATATTGATTTTCTTCAGATGCTTGTTTCTCAAGTAACCCCTCGACTCTTTCAAAAGTAATACCATCAGCATTGAGAACATTTTTTGTTACACTAAAACACGGAATTCCACTGAGCACACTGAAATGTGGGATGCCAAACACCATTACCATCGATAAGAATTACTTGTGGTGTCAATTCTGGACAATTTTCTTGAAGAATATCGATTAATTTCATCAAAACAGGCGCTTCAAGAAATGCCAGATAGGATGGAATGTATGGAATTTTCATATGACAATTAATACTAATTTTAGCTACTATACTCAATGTTTCATAATCGAAAATGACCATGGCAGCCACAGCTTTATCGTTTGTCCTAACAAAACTTATATCGAGTCCGGCAACATATTTGATCGTTTGATCGATTTGATCAATATCGGTTGCGATTAATGAAACAATATTTTTTTGTTCACTAAACATATTTCACAAAAACAAATAAAGAAAAAATTTCAATGATGATGTAATATGGATAAATTTGACCTACAGTCCCCAAAAGGGTAATAGACTTTGGGCATCCATATTGTAGCCAAATTCAACGAAATCTTTTATTTCGATATTGAGATATGTTTGACTCACAGGATTATTATCAATGTCTTTTTTTTTCGGTACAACTCTTTTAATTCTCTTTTCAAATCATTCAAATCGAGTTTACTCTGTGTTAGATCGATGATACGTGGAGCTTTCAAACGAGATCCATTGAAATCAATTTCACTTGTTGTCTCATCATATTTCATTCCACTGGTCAATAATTCCGCAAGAACTTTATACTCATAAGAACGTCATTTCATATTATTACCAATAATGGACATATTTGTTGTTGTTTTACGAAATTTCAAATATTCTTCGATTGTTAGAACGACCAAAGAAAAAATATGTTCGCTATAAATGTTGGCTTTTTTGTCCGCTGTTTGTCTAATTTTGATCATACAATGCATGATCATCTTAGTTGTAATTGTTTCAACATTTGTGAAATGTTCCTCGAGAACACTAGCAGCATTACTGTGTAGTATAGTATGTGCACTAGATAAATTCGGAGTTGAATTTCCATACTATTCTGTCAATTTATGATCAAGTTTTGTTTTCAATTGATTGGTCAATGTTGTCAAATTGATATGTTGATTATTCACATCTGTATCCTAGAGAGGATCGGTAAAGAAAAATAATTTACTTGGATAAGAAAAACGACCGAGATTAATTGCATAACTCGGTAAAAGTATTTTTGATGGGAAATGATAATTATCAAAAACATGTTGATCAACCATTTTAATTAAATCAGCCTATTGAATTTGCATATTTTCACGAGCTTCTCGATATTTTAAAGCAAAATCTGTGTACAACTTCATTGGTCGATCATGAATAGGTATTGTTGTAAGAAGGTGAAGTACGAATGAGACAATCTCACCTGGTAATATGTTCGACTGATCAACACCAATTTCCATCGAGAGTTTAATTACAGTCGAAATAAAACTTTCATAGAATGTACTTAAAAATTCTTTTAATTGTTCATAATCAATGCTCACGGATGGGAAAGAATTTTGTTGTGGAATATCACAAAATGTATCGAATATAATATCGTACAACTATTGTCGTATCATAATTAAATGTTCTGGACCAAATTTTGTTTTCGAACATTGAGCATCGATGCACATCAATATAAAACGTTTTCTGACGAGACTAATCATTATATTTTGGTCTAGTTGATGAAATAAATGATTCAAATGTAAAATTCGACAAACAGCAGTAAATGGTTGTTGCATTAATTTATCTTCTTGTTGAATAATTAATTTTAATGCATTAATCATTGGCATTCGAGTACCTTCATCAGAAAATAAATCTGTTGTATAAATATTATTAACCAATTCTCGAATGAAATAGGTCTTTGTTTGTTCATCAAGTCAATTTATTTTCATATCATCAACTAAAGCCAAAAGTAACATCCATACATGATGAAGAATTTTATTTCCGATTAATGTACGATAAAGAATATAATTGGCATATTTTCGATTTGTTATCGTTGACCAATTGAGAGGAATAAAACTTGAACATGGTTCACGATAAACTGTTATCAATTCATTATTGGTTGTCAGTGCGTTATTAATATATGCTTTTGCACGATAACCACAAACTGGATTAGCAGCAATACAATAAGATAATTTCTTATTTTGTTGTAATGGAAAATTGATAATAAAATAATTGGTCGTATCTTCAATATTCATCGATGATCTTAACCAAAGACCTTCTGGTCCTTGTTTCGGGTCGCAATCACTTTATAGAAAATAGCTTTGCCGACAAATTGTTTTGCCGACATGTACACTTTGTCGACAATTTATTTCGCTGACAAAAAATTGAAGTCAAAAATAAATGTAAAGGTTATTGTAGATACAGTGATATATATATGTCAGCGTTCATACTTGAATGCGTCCAATCTCGGATTGATCTAGGCCAATGTCACATTGGACGTACTATTTTCAAGCGAATCTTCGATTGCCTAGGCTAGTCCGAGATTGGACGTATATGCGAGCATGAACGTGATATATATATACATAAAGAGATAAAAGAATCCAGAATTCAAAATGTTATTGCTGACCGTGGTAATAGATCAACTATGGATTTTCTTCGGGGCATTGCCCATAATCTTTCACGTTGAGTATTTGTAATTTTGATTAAAAGAATTTAAAAAGCTCAAGAAAATAAAGAATTTTCTAAAAAAATGAATCAGTTTTTATTAATATTAACAAATTTTGTCTGTAAAACAAGTTGTCGACAAAGTGTACATGTCGGCAAAACAATTTGTCGACAAAGTTATTTTCGGCAAAGAGATACGGACCCCTTGTTTCATACAAATTGCACATTCAATCATTGCCACATCCGTATGATCTAAAACAGTTAATGATTCATCAAAATCATCATCATTTACTGTAACAGTTTTGACTCGATTTGCTCGTTTCGAAGCAAAAGTAAAATCATTGATAAAATAAGAACCAATTTCTTGTTCATGAATCATATTTTGAATAATAATATTCCAATATTGACGTGTTTTATGAAGATTTGAATTGACATATTTAATATATTCCAATTGTTCAATTTTAGCTTGATCCGATATGGCATTTAATGGTATTCGAAGAGTGTCAAGTTCAATTGGATCGTTTGCTTCTGATGTTTTCAAATCGACAATTTTTGCTACAATTGCATCACATTGTTGATTGTATCGAAAATCAAATTTCTCTTTGATTCTTGTTGTTTCATGTTGAACAACTTCATTTTTCATTTGTGTAACAAATGTTCGTATTTCGAATAATTTATTACAAATTTTCGCGTATTGAATTAATGTTTTCTATTCTTCATGATCGATATTTGTTATCAAATTACTATATTTTGTATTAATAAATTTCTCGAAATCTAATGCAACGATTTCTTGTTCAGTTTCACGAATATTAATGTAATCATTAGGAATTTTAATATGTTCATAGATGATTACATTTTGAAAGAGTTCATCCTTCTTGAGTGTAGGCAATTGTTGATAATCTGTTAAAGTATTCGGTGATGAATAAATTCTACTAATAGAACGTTTTGATGACAAAATATAAAATGTTTCATCATCGTCAAATAGACATAAAACATTCGGTGCTACCATCAATGGAGCAACAACCGAAATATTAATATTTGATGGATTGTTGGGCTTACTGTGTACAATAATGCAAATGGTTAAAGCTTTATTCAAATTACCTGTCGTATGGGATGCAAACTAGAATAGAGAAGAAAAAATAATTGCAGAAAATACGTTGAGCCAGTCCTCTATTAGCTAAATTCATACGATCGATTGTTAGCATTCAAATTTTGCGAGAAGTCAGAGAAAACAAACGATCGTTGCTTTTCTACAAATACTATGAAGACTAGACTCGGTCGTGTCAAACACCAGCGCTTCTTCAAAAATGAATATTTCAAAATTTTTCTGTTTGTGGTTGATCGGAAAAACGATACCCACCCACACTCACACCCACTAAAAGTTGACTTGAGGTTATTAGCTGATAAACTCAATTTGAAAACACATACTCAGGTTTAACAAGATAAGACTTTCAAAAAGAAAAACAAATAGAAGACTCAAAAATATTAGTACAACTGTAAGCTTGAGTAGACCAAGGATGTAGGAGGCAAAAGCATCATAGATCAATTATACGTTTAAAAACACCGGTATTGAGAAAGTGCATTCAAGTAAATGCCTGAATCGTTAAAGAATCTTTTTGTTTTCAATCATCAAAGATTGAATTTTAGTTCTACCCATAAGTCAAAGAGCATGGTAAACTATGAAAGAGCAAAAATTAGAATATTTCAGAAATGGAAAAGGCATGGGTATTCTTCTAAAGTCTATACAAGTGATCTGTTTACTTTTGTCACACTGTCTTGATCGATTTCTCCACCGGTCACAAAAATCAGTACATCGGATTTTTGAAATGCTGTTTTTGTTAATGGGTTTTGAAAAATAATGTGTGGATACGTTCCACCTAAAGATTTGGCAATTTGAATATTTTCCCATATTTCAGCTGTTGAATCCCAAAGAACAATAAAATCGAAACGAATATTTTGACAAATATTCAATTCAGCTTGTAAAATTGTTTTATGACTTGATGGCAAGTGACTACTGGTCGAGCCAAAATTGTCAATGAAAATGCCACTCGTAAAATCTGCAGATAACATAATAGAACAAAAATAAATTGTTTGTATTCTAATCGAATCCAATTCGTTTTATCTACAACTTTTTTCAAGTTCAAATTCGTCTTCGGAATGGCAATCGAATACGTCAACGTCATCTTGTTTTTCTTCCTGTAAGCTGAAAGAAACAAGGGTGCAACTTATATGTATAGATGACTTTGCGCAATCAATACGAGTATTTAGGTAAGAAAAAGCCATGAATAATGGCATATGCAAATCAGAGTGAATCAACATGTTGAAATCCTCTTGTGTTTTTATATTTCATATGACGCTATATTACGATTTCTTCCGCGAGATTTACTTTACGAACTAATAAAACATTTCAATGTACATCGCAAATGAAAAAAGTGATGCTCTACAGAAACTGTTTCGACTACTGTCTAACTTTCTGGATGACGACAAAACAGAAGCATATGATAAACTACGAACTCGTATGCATGAACGAATCGATATAGCTCATCAATATCTTCGAAGGAAAGGAATGCAATAATTGATCTAACTGGGATTCCAAAAATTAAGAAAACGCTTCGGAAAAAATAACTACGATAAAATTCTTAAGATTAGACCAAAAAAAAATCACGAAAGACTAATAGGAATATAGTGAGATAGAGCTCAGTCGGATATTGTCTTGTGAAAATAACAAAGTAGACAGGACTGTTCTTGGAATATATTTAAAAACAGACTAAGATTGACGTATTGTGATTCTTTTGTCTAAGTTATAGTCATCTGTATATTACAGATGGGATCGTTCCTCTAGAAGATGATCCCGTGCAAAAAAAAAATGTGCAAAAATCTGCCTTTAAACGCGTTCTTTTTCACTAGTCAAGTAAATACGTCGTTGGATAAAGCATTCTTTTCGATATGTTTTGTTATTATAAAACGAAGTTTTATCTCTGCAAAAGCCTTTTTCTATCCGTGTATCCATATTACTTATTTTATCACATTTACATAATTTAATTGCACATTTCTCAGTAACTTCTTTGTTAGCAATTATAAAGATTTTAAGAGTAGTATATCCTAGTTAATACAGCAAAAGTCGAAGTATAGTTGGCATAATCAAGGGTTCTTTCTATTTGACACCTAAAACTTTTGTTAGACTGGACTTAACCATTTGACTATACCAATTATACTTCAACTTTTGCTGTATTAACTACGCTATACTGTTCTTAACATCTTTATAATTGCTGACGAAGAAGTTACTGAGAAATGTGCAATCAATTGATGTAAATGTGATAAAATAAGTAATATGGATACACGGATAGAAAAAGGCTTTTGAAGAGAGAAAAATGAAAACCTCACCTTTTCTAATTAGATATTTTGAAGATAATTCTGAAGGAGACACTCAGGTGTATTATCTTATCACCCAGCTTCAATTGCTTAGATGTCTACTAGGACAATACCCATGAACTTTGAAACTTAAAAAAAAAGCTGCGTGACTTTTATGTCAAAAACATGAAAAACATGACATTTCAGATGATGAAACGGGCATAAAAAGTGATGTATTTCAATTTCATTAACGAAATAGAAGTGGGTGTGGCTGTATCTTCTCCACATACACGGCCTACCCACACCTACACCCTCTAGTTAACTAAATAGTCAATGATTCATATTCAATTCGAATCTAAAATCAAAATTTGTCAAATTTTCTCGCAATGATCCGATTATGCTATTGAAAGTGTGAAATAAGATTTCCGATTGTTCGCAACTAAAGCATAAAAAATAATGGATCAGAAATGTAGAATTTACATCAAACAGATTCGGGTAGAATCTTCAAAAATGATAAAATCTTTAAAATTTGTCCTTATGAATTTTTCTAGTTTATATATTCTAATTTGATTGTTGATTGTAAATAATATTTTGCAAATATTGGTGATAAAAAGATCCTTTACTTAAGAACTCAATTAGAAATATTATAATTACTTTGTTCACTTTGACTTCATCTGCGATGTTTATAGCCCCAGTATCTCCGATTTGATTGTGATTAAGTTTCAGATGCATGAGTGTCTATGTTACAAAATTAAAGTGAATTGTGACAAGCAAGAATTTGAAATATATTAGAAAACGAAAGAAATCAATGTATGTAATCTGTATGTAATAAGTTCTCTGATTAAAGGTAATCTTAAAAGAAGTAATCTTTATGTAAAATAAACATTCAAAACGGAATTGTTTAGCTTTTTGTTTTTCGTCTGTTGCGTAGACGAATTAGTTATTAGCATTACTTAGAATTTATAGATAATTGATAAGATTTCACCAAACAATTTTAAAAATTCTCGATTAAAGTTAAACTAAATCTTAAATGAAATGAAAAATGATGGTTTATTTATTTTTTTATCATTTGAAATAAATCGAATAATTCTAAATATCCAATACAGAATTAAACATGCGAATTTTTTTCTTTACGAAATATACTAGCTGTATGTACACGACAGATATTCTAAATAATTTATTTGAACCTTTCTTATTAGTTTAATATAAGACAATGACGATTAACATTAACAAAGAAACATATCAAATTACAAAAAACTATTTTAGTTAAAAAATATTTGACATAAATATTTAGAAAAAGAATTTCCTATAAAACATTTGTAATAAATTGTTGATATGAAAACGAAATTGAAAATACAATAGAGTTTTGCATTATGATTCCATTGAAAAAAAAAGCAAATTTAGTTATTTATTTTTCAAAAAGGAAAATTTCGAAAGATTTAGACAATATTCTATTGGTGTATACGATGCTTAAATTATCAAAGATCCATGTATACTTATATTATTACTTCGAATGTACCTAAAAATTGTTGACATCTAAACATCTGTGTTTTTATTTTATCTGATTTTTAAGATTCATAAGTCATGATGGAAAAATAGCTTAATTCAATTTATTAATGGTTTGGATTTGTATAAAAAAAAACAAGAGTGATAAATCTTAAAGAATTTTCAGACGATCAACATTGTATATTAACCCATTGAACCCGATTTGATTCTACGGGGTAGCAAATAATATTTTTCCAGGGGGTACAGCTTCAAATACAAATGATATCAACATTGAAATTTATTCCAAACAAAACCTCGTCGAAAACAGGATTTAGCAGTATAACTATCAATTCATAGAATGACTATGTGCTAAAGAATTACCAAAAGTTCCCAAATTTTCAGACATAATTGAGTATTTTCATGGGTAGTCAACCACGAAAAACAAATAGATCTCAGGAAATGTTTCGTCTATCGGACTTTGTAGAGCTCTCTTTGTCGATCATTTTAATAAAGAAGGTTTTTTAAATTTGATAAATAAATGACGGTGCTAGAGTCAAAATACTAAAAAAAAATCGTAGCTCTAGCAGACAGAGCTGTCTCATTGTTTCAGTATTTCTGCCCTAGCACCGTCATTTATTTATCAAATTTAAGAAATCTTTTTATCAAAATGATCGGCAAAGAGAGCTCTACAAAGTCTGACAGACGAAAAAATTTTCTGAGAACCTTTTGTTTTCATAGCCGACTAACCACTGTACAAATATAGTGAGACCCACCGGTGGGTCTCATCCGGTTGAATGGGTTAATAGTGAAGAATACGTTTTCAATCGAAGTTATACCTAATTCCAACGATGTGTTATACTCACAGGGACTTTTAACAGTAAATCAAAAGTCATTTATCCTTCATTGAAAGCGATATTAAATGCGTTTTACATTTTCAACTAATTGAACATTATATTCAATATCCTCTTCGACATATTTGTCAATGTACTGAAAGGGTATATAATGGCCAACATGAGCAAAGGACTATGAATAAAACTCGATTTAATCACTATGATATTAATAGTTTCAATTTGGGACGACCATTTATCAGTAGAAATCAATGTTGCGTAAGACTCTTTGTTATTTATATCTGATTTTTTTTCGTTACCTGTATCATCGATGAATGAGAACATGACTAAGATTTGTTGTTGTTTGAAATACTCTTCAATTATACTAGTTGCTGATAGATCGAATCGTCAATTCTTCTAATTCATCACTGAGCCATACTCAATTAAGAAAATATGACAAATTGCTTGAAATAGTACGTTTCACCTGTTCAAGTGAAAGATCGCATTGTTGCTATTCTAAATCTTTTTGTTACGTTTGAACTTACTGAAGATTATTATTCCATAAATTTGCAGAGTTCAGGCTTTTTTACCATTCTTTTTCTAGTTTTTCATTCGATACAACACCTTGTTATTTTAATGTATATGCACTAGTATTTTCGAGTGCCTACAATTTTGTCGACTACAAAAATGATGTTTCTCGTATTTTCACTAGAATCAAAGTTTAGATTGGATGTTTTAAATGCAGATTATTTAAATGAGGTATTAAGTTGTTGAACGTAGCGAAAATGAATAAAGTGTTGATGGATATCGACTGTAATACTAGGATTTTGACGAATGTACGTGGTAATTTATTACAAATTGCATGTAGCTACACCGTTATTATTTCCATGTGTCATTTGTTGATTATCATTTGCCATATATTTGATAAATGAGTTATTTGGCTGCGAGTTTGACAACGACATTTTCTGATGAGAACAATAATTACCGTTGGTGTTTCCCCGTTATTCAGCCAAGGAGAGAAGGATAACATCAAGGTAAGAATATAAGCAACTGCTTATTCACCTGCTCTCGACAGACGAGAGGATGAAAAAGACGTATATCTATCGTTGTCAAACGTACAGAATATAGAAAAAAATCAAATAAATATTTTGTCATGTGATTCAGTCGAATACTTTATGGATTGAAGCAAATGGAAAAATATGAGTCAGATTCATTATACGCATTTTCATGATTACGATGATTTTATTTTGTTTTATGTAATGATATAAGCGACATTCACTGAAATTTATCTCATTCAAGTTGATCGATCACTCAATCGACTGTCTTTAAATGATATATTAATAAATCGAATGTGTTAGAATAAATCGATAATATATATTTTTACTATTATTCGACTTCTTACAGTGATCTTTTATGATAGTCAAAGTCTGCAGTTTTTGAAATTTGTCAAACATGATTAAATACAACTAGTCGAGTTTTATAAATGCATGTCATTTAAAAGAAGTTTTGGTTATTATGATATTGCCATAATGGTTGCTGATATAACTTGTGTAAATTATTATTTGATTAGAAAAAAAATTCGGCTGAATTCAAATATGAATCAGGTCTGTAAGTTACCATAATAAAATTTTCATGAAAGAGCAAAAACGCTACCTATTAGAAGAAAATTTCATAAGAGCATGATCTCTATTGTTTTCAAAATACTTAAAATCTTTTCAAGTGTACAATGTTATTTATCGTATTATATCCTTCAGATGAGTAAATCATGAACTATTTTGTTTTGTGTTATGTTATGTGTTCTATGATATTTTGAGATTAGGACAGGTATGAGTACGGAGACAGAAATGGAGTTGTGAGTGTGATTGGAAGACTTCTGCTAAACAATTTCCAAGTCAGAACTACTCACACATACACACAAACCACTCGTAGACATCAGCCATGACCATCGTCATACCCACGTCCTAATCTAATAGTCTACTTCAATTCAACTAAGCGGAAATAATTTGGGACTCAAAAGGATTAAATTGATGAAAGTATCCATTTTAATGTGATATTTTGGGTTTTTTCAAGCTTTTGAGTACACAAGCTCTATTGTATTAAATCTAAAAGTACTTATAAAATCCTTTTTGTGGTAAATCTGTCCAAAACAAAGGTCTCTAATGAATTGATCTAGAATTGCTCTAGTTTAAAAGGGAGACCAGAATTTCGGCCCACGGAATTTTCGACTCGTGACCTCATTGACTCCCAAAATAAAAAACTAATTTTTTTTTAATTAGTTGCTGGACACTGTAGTGCCGAGCAGGACGCCATAGTGCTCATCGATATGACTTAGTGCTGAGCAAGACATCATAATGAGTCTGTAAGTGGGGTGCTGGTGTGGCGTGTGGGGGTGTCTGAGTCTTCTTTTAATTGATATCCACACACCTTATGACTTCCTGCTCAGCACTACGCCATATCGCTGAGTACTATGGCGTCCTGCTCGACACTATGATGTTCAGCAACTAATATAAAAAAATTAAGTTTTTTATTTTGGGGGTCAATGAGGTCACGGGCCGAAAGTTCTAGAGTAATTTCGGACCGATTCCAAAGTTCGGGCAGAAAATTCCGTGGGCTGAAATTCATGTAACCCGTTTAAAAAAAGTACTTTTTTTTCTTTTCTGTCTGACTTATCATAAGACTTTCTTATCAACTTCTAAACATTTATTATTCTTATCATTTATTATCACTCTTAAAAATCTACATAAATATTATTATTTTCATTTTTTTTACAGTTTCTAACACGTAAATAAAAAATGTCGACTAATAGTTTTTCAAGTTTTTGCTTATTTCTATTTGTTTTTCTTCTTTCTGCTCAATTAACATCAACACTTAATTGTTTTGAATGCAATAATTGTGATAATATACCATCATGCACATGTAATACTCTAATTCCTGTTGATGCCAAAACTTCATATTGTATTCTTCTACGAGAAAGTATATCAGATACAGTCAATATTGAAATCAAACATATTTCAAGAAATGCTACAACATATTATATTTATGATCCATATTATATATCAGTACAAGAAACGATTTCCTTCGATAAAGTACTTCAACGTTGGTACAGTAAATCAAATAAAATCACTTATGCATGCCAAACAGATGGCTGTAATCGAGCTGATTTAATAAAACAATTACCTTCAAGTGGTTTATCATTAATGTTACCTAATGATTGGCTTGATGAAAATCTTCAACGTAAACCAGACAAAATGACGACATTGTGTCGGAACTGCGATGGTGAAACAATATGTAATAATACAGCAAATTTAATAAATATAAATAAATGTAATACACAAGAATGTCAAGGCTCATGTCTAATGGGTGAAGTATATGAACAAGCTGAAACGACTCAATTTTGCTATGATTCATTTTGTTCAGACAATACGACGATTGGTCCAGTAATGCAGTTACCACAGATAGAAATTACTGCTGTCTATTATATAAATAAAAAACAATTAGAAGTCGTTGAAATTGATGTTATATGTAATAAAGATGATTGTAGTCGAATAGAAATATTCAGAGATATTAAAGATAAATTGCAAAAAGATCTTAATGGTATTAAACCATTTTTACCATCGGAATCAACGGACACAACTGAACCAACAAAATCACCGAATCATGGTAATGCCATTTATTCAACATCAATTATATTTCTAATGATAATATTGTTACAAACACTGATTTTTTATTGAAACAAAAAACATTTAAAAAAATATTCATTTTATTTTTTATTATTATGTCAATGCGCGCCTTGTTTAAAAAGAAAAATAAATAAACTTCCATGATGCGTATTCATTTTTTTTTGGATTTATTCTCGACGACATAATAATCATACAAGGTAAAAAATTATTGAATTGACACAAAAAAATACTTTGTCTTTTAGAAACCGATCAATTACTAATCATACTTTAAAATTATTGAAACATTAAAAATGATTATGTTGCTCAAATCGAAAAATAGGAAGTTTTCGTTAGTTAAAAATCAATGATACAGTTTACAAATACCGAACAAAAAAAAACAAATATTGAGCGTCTTGTGTACACATGGCTAATATGTATATTGCTGTTCGTCAATAAACATCATTCAATTAGAATTTCTTTTTTCTTATTGTCATTAGTAAATTTTTCGCTTGTAAAAAGAATAAAAAATTGAAAGGAAATATTTAGTAATATATTTATCTGAGATTACAGACCGATACAGTATATAAGAATAGAAATCTTTTATAAAGGGCGAAGATACTTCTAAAACAAATATTTAAAAATTTTTAAATTTCGGTTCAAAAATTTTACGCATATTAACATTTTGATAATAAAACTATTTTTAACGCTTGCCTAATTGGAGTTAAGTTCTGGAAAAAAATGAATATGAACATTTTATTTCTGCTCTTTTATTGTATTCTTTCAAATTTGCTCTCTCAAATAAAAAAAAGTACATGTGATGTTTTCCCAAAGATTTGCATCGCATTTTCATTTTTATATTTTACTGAACTTTGAAGGGGAGAATGTAATGATATAGAATGCGAGTATGTCAAGTGAGAGCTAAACTGAGGGAGGGGAAGTGAATGATGAATTGAATATAACCGCCCAATCAATTCATTGCGCTAACCAAGTCATAAAATAAAAAATGAAGAGTGTAATATTCACCTATGTAAATATTGATTGGCATGCAACATTTGATATGAAACTGCTTTCTTTCATTTCAAACTCCAAGATATTATGTATACAAACTGAAAATATTTTCAATTTTCTATGGTTTCATACATCGAACTTTGATGGATAATATTTTGCTTCTTTCATTTTAGTCAACAGTTCTTGAATGAAATACGAGATCAGCACATTAATTGAGATTATAGTAAATTTTGTTCTTTCTGCTATTAGTAACTTAACTAGTAACGACGACACTAAGAAAACATTTGGAAGCCGTTTTCCATTGAATAGTAGCAATCTCATTTCGATGTTTCCGAATTTTGATAGAAATTCTCAAATTTCCATCACTGTTGGCTTTGCTAGCATTCTACAAATTGCCATATTTTGTAATTGATCGAATTCAAGAATTATCGAAACCTTAAAGACATTAACCGTTAGGCATTATAGATGTTCGAAAATGATCAGAGTCTTGAAATTGATTGAATTCTTAATGTGGAGAAATCCTAAAGAAAAAACAATTGTGAAGCGAATGTGAGTTTTTTAATATCAATGTCTTTAAGTCTACATCGCGAAAATAAGGATAAATCATCAAAATTGATGCTAATTTCTGCTTGAATAGATCATTCGTAACTGATCATCACATTCTTTGATAGACTTTGTTGAGATAAAACATCTGTTATACTAAACTACAGAGCATGATATCAGTAGAAGAAGCTGCCTAAACATATTAGATATCATATCTCATCTGCAACGTCGTTTTCCTAGAGCTAGTGCTCTTCCAAAGATCAATCGAATTTTTTATCTTCTACTCAGCGGCTCTTCAATACATTGATTGATATCAACCAATATTTCTCGAGCGGTGATATGTATAGCATCATCAAAACAATCGATAGACATCAGCAAACCATTATACAATAGCATGATCATTATCATTCATGTAAAAATTTGACGTCAAATACCAGTAGTGATTACAGTGAAGTTTTTGCCTCGCGTCATAATGGAAAACAAATAAAATTCATAGAATTCAGCTGAGATGTCGAGCATTATTGTGTGTACTTCATGTTGTTTTGTTGAAATGAAATGTGTACTCATTGCTTAATGCTCATTGAATAAAACAACAAGTATGTAGATCATGAAGTCTTTAGTATATATTTCATTAGTATCAAATCAATTAGTTTTTCATACTGCTACGAATCTTTCAGCAGCGGTAACTTGGATCTGAGTTTCTTTTTTAAAAGTTATTCTCGATCGTTAGTGATTCTTAAACGAACTGATATATTCTTTCAAGACAGTTTGTCAACAAAATTCTTTGAATATTGCTCAACTGATTCAAACCATTGTCTTGTCCACGTCGCAGATGTGAGTGAGTGAAGGTGATATTGATCGGCTCACAAAAATTCAGGTGTTCCTCATTCTCATTCCTAACCAAAGTACAGCTTCTAGTCATTCTAACTAACTCTCAAGATTAGGAAGGTCGACCGCGAGAGCAAGTCTCATATGTAAAAGCGAGAAAAAAATAGAAAGATAATGATATTTAATCAATAGATTGTGCAGGAATTCGCGTGAACTTGTATCACCAGTCCATCGGCTCATTCTTTTTTGTCTTTTCTATCCAGCTGAAAACGAAATAATCAGTCATCGAATGACTTATTGTGCAATTCCACTGATAGAATTCATAAAGCAGAAAAGCATCCAAAATTCCCTTCAATGGATAATCGTGTGACTAGACCTGGGACAGTTTCCAGCTCCATGAACTGCATGTTTTCCAAGAACTGAGTAAAGTGACCAGTTCCCTTTTCGAGAACTGTGTACACCCGGCAGTTCTTTTCAAAAAACTTGGCATAGTTTCCAGTTCTTTTTTCGAGAACTGGATAGAGTGACCAGTTCTTTTCCAAAAATTGGATAAAGTGACTAGTTCTTTTCCAAAAACTGGGTAAAGTGACCAGTTCTTTTCCAAGAATTGGGTATGATGACCAGTTCTTTTCAGAGAACTGCGTAAAGTAATCAGTTCTTTTTTGGGAACTATGTCTTGAAAGACTTCTATTTTTAGAACTCATCCTAGGGACTAGTTCGTCTTTTGAGAATCGGATACTTCTATTATTGCATTAAGTTTCCTTTAGCTTCATTCCAGCATATTTGTGCAGTTGACAAGCATGGTTCACAATGGGTCAATTACAAATCTAATGGGAAATCTGAAATAAGATGTTGGATAGCATCAACTCATTCAAAATAACTTCTATATAGATCAGTGCCTGTCAAAAAACTGTTGAGAGAGATCAGTTAATATTAGATGTGTGGCAGTTCCAGTTCCATAGCTCGCGAGAGCTGCATCAGAAAGTTGGCGAAGAGTTCCTGGAAGCTATAGCTGCTCAAAACTTTATCACGGGCTACCTATAGGGGTACCCTTAGTTGTTCGGCAGTTTTTTGTATCAATCAATCAGATTCAACGATGTTGTTTCTCCGCTATTGTAAGGACAAAGCATATTGTTATTCGGGTCATAAAAAAGAGGATCACGAATAATCCACTGATCCGCTCAAACAACATTATCCTTTGTCCTCACGATAGCGCAAAAAGGCCTTCCTGAAATGTGATTGGTTAATTGAGGACCAATCAGATTCCAGCAGGGCTTTTTTTCAACTGTAGATGCAAAAAATAGCGTTGTTCGGAGCGATCAGGGGTTTATCTGTGGTCCTCTTTCTTATGAATCGAATAACAGTATGCTTTGTCCTTACAATAGCGGAGAAACAGCTCTCTTCTATCCGATTGGCCGATAGAAAAAGCTCTCGAAAAACTAAGGATACCCGTCCCCCGCCCATGGGATACCCCTTAAGGACTTATGAATACACACATAGAATAGTTCTTGAGAACCTAAAGGTCTCCCATAGTATAGCCCTTGTGAACCTATGAATTCCCCTAGGATAGATGTTATGACAAGAACTGGTAGGAACAGATCAGTTCCTATCAAGAAACGGGTCGGACAGATCAATTCCTAGCAAAGAACTGGTACAGACAGTTCTCAAGATTGGAACCTAGATGGAACTGTCTTAGACCTACGTGTGATGTTGAATCAGTTACAGAACTCTAAATAGTGGTCGTAAACAAGAGTCCCATCAATGAATACGATGATGAAAAGAAACTTTTTTCCACCGAGTTCTTACTCTTCTATTTTTTCAATACTATACATAAGTCGGTTAGTTTTCCTAGAGCTTTTTTAATATCGGAAACGAATGAGGCGCTCAACAGTGTTGTGCATTTTATTTCGGTAGTAAACCTTTCGATAAATGTCACGGTTGTTGCCAAATTTCTCGAATCGATACTAACTTTAGGTTTATTTTGGTCATCGTGAGACACCACAACTGCAGAATACTAAAAACCCCACATCAAATGAAACAGTATTCGCGAAAGTCATGATAATTCCTTCCTGTAATAGGTTATTTTTTCGGAAATGATACGAATCTAAATCAAAACGATAATGATGTATGAATAACAATTGTTGATGCCAATATCAATAGCAATATCTATGGAAGCTTAGCATATCTCCTTTAGTTTATTAGTGCCTTTCTTATAAATAATTTTTAATGCTTAAACTTAGATACATTTTGGATGTGTGACGTTAAAAAATCTTGGAAAACTTCCCCTATAATTCTACCGAATACTTCAAGAGCGCTAGCCACTTCAATGTAGAACTTTATCGAAGATTCTTATGAAAATCATAGAAAACTGTTTTCATAAAGGTTCTTTTATTTTTGTTATTTATAATAATCCACATCGATATTTTATTACATCGATTAAATCTGGAAATTCAGTACATAAGAAATGGTTTCGGTTATTGAATTCATGATATGTACTTTGTACTTGTTTGGCTATATGACGGCTACTATCAACTGGAGTGAATGGATCATCAGAACTATGAAACTGCTCAATCCATTGTGCATTTGTTTTTATTTTATTCCAATTCCATAGTTGATTGGCATCGTGATCGTAATAACCAGCTGATACTAATATTAATCCTTTGACTTTCATTTGTTCACATACTCGCAGAATAGCCATGGCACCAGAACTATGTCCGATTAAAATATCATTCTACAAGCAAAGATGCATTTATATACCATTCTTGATCATAAGTGATTGTATTTGACTCACTTCTGCTACACCTAAATTATTTAATAGGAATGGTATCCATATAGAGTCTTTCGCCTCGCTCTCATCCGGTAATGCTGGTGCAATAGCATCAAACCCTAATTTCACTAGTTCTGCTTGGAGCCATTTATACCAATGTCGATTAATAATTCCAGGTGTTATCGCACTACCATGCACGATTATTACCCGCTGCTTTGATTGCTGATCCTGTACAGTAATTGCAGTCGATTGAAATAATGCTCCAAGAAAGCTCAAATTCTTCGTCAATATGAATTCCAGTGCGTTCATCTCGACAAATAAAACTAGTAGTTGAGTTTTTTAGAAAGCTATTTTTTTTAATAATTACTCAATAAAGGTGTGGGTATGGGTATATGATGAGTCCACACGTATGTATGGTAATGACTTATTTGAAACACTGCATTAAATAAATAAGGATGCTGTTTGGTCTGCATGAGTGGAATTTATTACATCTTTATGAATAGTAAGAGCTCTTCCCCACCTCTCCATCCTGCGTTGATAAAGAAGCTTCTCTTGCTAGACCACCTATACCCTCGTTGTCGGGAAAAAGTGAGTCTGATTTTTTTTCTAAAATTTCGTTTGAAAAGAAAAACATTGTAGACTGCTATTCTAGTGCTTATTTCCGCCTGTACCAATGGCATAGTCACTTTCTCAGACGTGGACGATGAATATATTCTTTTTCATGAATGAATATGGTTGATTCTACGAGAAAGCAGTTTTCACCTCAAACTATCATTGATTTCTACTTTCAGAAATAAGCTAGAGTTTTTAATAAATCAAAAACATGATGCGGATCGGAACATTACGGACAGCTAGTCTTGCATATGTTTGAAGTGTAATCGCTCATTTTTTTTCTCTTATTCTCTGTTCATTTATACCGACACTCATAAGCACGATGCTTTTTTTAAGATTGAAGCTAATTCTAGACTGTTACTTCGCCATGAAAATGCGAAACAAATGAAGAATACATTGCATAGCTTCCCTTGTTACTCTTTATATAAGTAGGTATTATATGAAGAAATGCAGAAATGTCACCGAGCAGTGTAGCTGAATGCTTAGTCGTATGTCTCAAAAAGCACTCGAAAAAGTCAGTTTTGCTGAAAATCAGTCGAGCCCTACGTAGCAGTCGATTACGTAGATCTATTTCGGCATGCAGAAGTCCAATTATTTTAGGAGTTGAAGTGCTCGGTGCGGAAATCTATCTTTTCGGGATTGAACTATATTTTGAAAAAAAAATTAATCGATTCAATCTTTCGTACCAGTTTATCGATTGACTCAGATTTGCTGGAACCAGAAGTTCTAGCCATATGAGAGATGACGATGCTAAACCAAGATTAAATAATGTTCACTATGCTAGAAAAAGAAGAACATCAAGTAGAAAAAAGAGAGTTTAGGCATAGTATGACAGGCTAATTTAGAATACTTTGAGGAGAGTTGGAGTGAAAGAAGTCGAACAGCATTATTAAGATGCATTTATGCCTGAAGAAAACAAAATAGGAATTTCACCTTGCGCCAGCTAAAAGAACTTTTTTTTGTCTACGAAATATTGGCATTATACAAAACCAAAGTCAAATTGAATATCTTCAGAATTTTGTTTTCAAAATGTTTGTTTGTTAAGGAATTCACTTGATTGCTCAATTGTTGGACCAATGAAACTTAACATGGCTGCATGCATGCCCCCTATGTTCTGCTCTGGTCTTGATAATAGTGGCTGACAAAGTCGTACTAGATTGAGCTGATGTCGATATAAAATTTTATTCATTTCTGAAAGCAGCATCTGCAAGTTAGGAAAAGATTTCGACTCTTTCTACTAGTCAATTCAGCCTCTTACTGTTATGCGCTTAATTTTACTCACGTTGCATGTAATCACCAAATCTATATGGTGAAAAAATGATTATTATGCAAAGAAAAACGCATATTTTTTATGTTCTGTTTTGTACTTCGTCTTTTATCTCTTCTTTCTTTTGTTTTGCAGGATTTTCGTTTTTTTGTCATCATGAGATTTGTCCTTTTCGTTCTAATCGAAAGTATAGTCATACAAAGACAGTCAACCGCAACCAAAGAAACAACGAAAAAGGTAGGAAATTCCTGATATAATTTCTACACATGACTATTTACTAAGTTATCATCATTGCAGCATATTGAAAGAACAATCAAAAATAATACCTAACGTCACTTGTTAGAGAATGTTTAGACTATCTTTGATAACTATTCAGGCTTTACTTGTCTGAATTTTCTTTTCTCAGTTGGCTTTTCGTCTCGTTTTGGAAATGTATATGTATACAAATATTAGAAACGAACAATCTGTACCATATAATTTCGATATTCGTGAACTCACGTTTAACATTTCTACTTATCTTTATTGATATAATTTTTATTTCGGTTCCTGATTTCAATAAAGTTTTTTCGTATTCAAACAGCTCCGAAAAAAATTGACTAGTCAAGAAAATAATGTGTAGTATAGTTGATTAAAATAAAGACGAGAAATCCCGTCTGCAGTATGTATTGATAGTTTTTCTTACATTGACGAGACATCCTTCAATAGAATGTGTTTTTGTTTACTCAGATATACCATAGTCATGAAAAATGCATTGTTGCTGCAGTATCAATGACACAGTGTTTATAAACAAATTATCTTTCTCTATTCAACCGTGTTCTTTCTATCGCCGACCAATCATGTTTGTAACTGTCTTGAATAGAAAGACAAGGACTGAAAGGATCCATTTCTCCTTCACTCTCGCTCACAATACATCTCAA
The DNA here is from genome assembly GCA_905329745.1 of Rotaria sp. Silwood2. NCBI lineage: Eukaryota > Metazoa > Rotifera > Eurotatoria > Philodinida > Philodinidae > Rotaria > Rotaria sp. Silwood2. Next base: position 546,871 of record CAJNSZ010000058.1, on the reverse strand, counting down.
CAACACTCTTCTTTATCCGTCAAGATTCAGATATTTATACCGATCACATTTTTTTTCATCTTAGATTATTTTGTTGATCGAGTTCAATGGAATTTTTTTCTTTTCGGATTATGCTTGATAAGCAACTACTTGTGTTTCCTTTATGTTTTGTTATTTTCATATATGAATATAAATATACGATTCAATATAAAAGATTCCTTTGAAAACAAGCTCATAGAGGTAAAACGTTACAACATCGTAACTTTAATCTTGTATAACCTTGTAAGATCAGATGAAAATCGTACAAAAAAATTGTAGTCTCAGAAATCTTATGTTTAGTCGTACTATAAGCTTTTTGAATCATTTTGCTGCCTTGGAAAATTGCTGAGATTATTATGACTTTTTTCGGTACAATATTGTCTAATTTCGCAAGACCTTATATCTGATATTTTAACTTAGACTGGCATATAAAAGCTTTAAAGATCATGTGCGATTTTCATACAATCTCATATGATTATGAAAGATTTCAAACTAAGGTTTCATGTGATATTATAAGAATTGTAGAAGATCTTACAGACGTTTTGCTTCATTGGACTTCGCCTTACTATTGAAGATATTAACTTATCTACCAAGTTCAGTTCTTTAATTTCTTTAAAAGAAATCATTATTTGAAGTGCAAGAGCAAATGAATATGCATCAGAGATATGTACCAACGACTGCCACACCCAGTAGCTTCCTCGAGAACCATCTATACTTTAATAGTAAATCCAAATAATTTTTTGGCCGCCATATCTTTATCATATTAGATTTAAAGTCTACTGCGTAACTTTCTAGAAAACAACGTACAACAAATACTGAAAACTTAAGAGAACGAATTTAATCTATTTGCCTTAAACTTGAATGAGTACAAATTTAACTGCAAAATAGGTTAAGATTGAACCGAGCACCCTATAATTATTTGTATATGTGTGTGTCTGATTATATCTTGCCTAACTCAATATTCTTTCGTGATGTTTTCAACTTTAAGTAGTTGTTCATGCACGAATATTCAAAAAAAAAATGAAACACTTTTTTAAAGAAATACTATAGCATAGCAAATATAAAGAAAAAAATAACTCAGTTCCCGTTAGGCATGAGCACATCTTGTTCAGTAAAGAGAGCATGAATGACTGTGCCACTTGCAAAAAAAGCTTTCTGAAGTTGACCACTTCTCTCTCGTTTTTGAGACACAGTGCACTTCTCTGATGTGCACTAATAATGAGATAATGAAAGATCAACACGAACAATAATTTCTAAATCGAATAAAATCGAAAATTTTCAGTTGTGATAGATTTGCCAATTCATTTTCACATCTTCTTCATCGTTCTTAAAAGTATTTTAAGATCACTATTCAAATTTTTTCCAATCAAGATTTCAAGGTTGAAATAATAAGAAAAAACTAAAAAACATCAAAATCAAAGAGTTTTCTTCAATGAAACATTATCTAAAATTTTGTCTTTCGTATTTTTAAAATGAGAAGAAAAAAAAAAAAAGAATTATTCGAGTTCATTCTGTATAACAGCCAATGTTCGATCAATAAGTCTTCGACCACCACAATTTTGACTGATACGAATATTTTCAAGTAATGGTTTATATTCATGTAATTGTTCTACAGTAAGAAAATTATCTAAATACAAAACAACATCTTTCAAATAATAAAAAAATTTAATATTTACTTTGTTTTTTAATCAAATGAATTAATTGAAGAATATTATTAATTATTTCCGGATGTTGAATTTCTTGTTTTAAAAACTCTTTTATATTTTCATGACTATTTGCTTCTTTTAATTTTTCACATATAAATGCTAAAAAATAAAAAAAAAAAAAAAAAAAAGATAAAAACAAATATATGTAACTAACCATTAGCTAACATAAAAATAATGTTAAGTGCAATAAGTGCTTCATTTTGAATAATTCCACGATTTGTTTGTACATCACATGAAGCTAATGTTGAAGTAATAAGTGGAAATACATCATTTCGTGCAAGTGCTTCAATAGCTTGAACCGTTTTTAATGCAATTGGTAATAAAAATAAAACACGACGAGACTCAACTAAAATTTTTATTTATATCATTTCGATTTTAGTAAAAAGGCAAAACTTACATTGTAAACCTGCATGTATAGTATTACTATTAAGAACAATTTGTTTTAAAATTTGATCATCTATAATTGCTAATTTTGATGTTTCCTTTGCATCACGAAGAAGAAAACGAATAACACCAGTTGCTTAAAAAGAAATCAAATTATTGAAATATGTTATCAATAAAGACTAATATGTTTATCAATGCTTCTGTGTCTATTTTTTTGCAATATGCAGTTATATAAATCATACGATTAAAAGATACAAATATCATATAAAGATGTGATGAGGCAACGAAGAAAAAACTTAACATCGAGATGGAAAACAAAATATTCTCTCTGATTGGACTTCTAGTATTTACCTTTATAAGCTATTTCACCAGCAAAATTTTTTATAAATATATACGGAATTACATTATCAAGAACATCACTATCTACTAATAGAAGTCGGTTTGTAGCTAAAAACGAAAAAACAAAATTAAAATAAAAAAAAGAAGATTAAGACTTTTATGTTTATTACTTGGAACAGCAAGATTTCTTAATGCACCTAAAATTCCATGTACAGCTTTTGCTTGTTCATCTGTCATTAATTCAAATTTATTTTCTAATTGTGTTGAAAAATATTTTAATTGTTCAACTAATTTTATATCTGGTTTACGTTTATCTGATAATATACTTATAGCTGATTGATCGTTTCGTGTTAAATTTGTTATTATTAATGCACCGGTCATTTTCAATTGTAAATTTGATTTTTCTAACCATGATATACCATATTCAAGTAAATCATATTTATTAGAAGTTAATAAATGATCAATTGATTTATCTAAAAAAAAAAAAATAACAAAGATAATTGTTAAGTAACTTTTTAAAATATAAAAACCTGTCGTTATAAGAACAACAAGCAAATAACATGTATCACGAAGAAATTCTTCATCTTGTCCAGCATATTGTTCGCATAAATTATTTAATTTATAATAAAATAATGATGAACATAATTCTTCTTTTACACCATCTGAATAGGAAAGAAAATCTTTTTCTTTTTTTCTTTGTTTTTCGGCTTAAATAAAAAACAAAACAAACCTTCTTCGCATGCTTCGAGTAAATAAGGTAAAATAACAGTACGATTATCATATATATTTGATTCAGTTATTTGGTTTCCAATTTCAGATAATAAATGACTTGAAACAAGTTGTTCACATTCTAAATTAGACGATACTGAATTTTAATACATTCAATGAGTTTTTAAAGGGAAATTCTATTGTTTAATTTTATCATTAGAATAATAAATTCGTTTCATATCGAATTTTGTTTAGGAAATTATGTAGATAGCTTCTTCTTAAGATTTTCTTAATTTTAACAAAAATGTGGTGTCAAAAATGAGTTCAACAATTGAAATACCTTTCCATTCATAGGATATATCTCAGTAGTCCAAATCATAAAATGTTATCAACTTATTTTCAGTTCGTATAGAAATAGTTGACTTTCACTGCCATTTTATCAAATGACGAGTAACACATAAAGTAAATCCTCGTAAGATATAAAAATACCCAAAAGAATGAATGCTCTTACACGTTTCCTCCATATTTATAGTCATTTTACTCGAATTTTCGTCTGTAGTATGGTGTCTATTAACAAATCTAATAAAGGATATTTCGATCTCAATTTTGACTCACAGATAGATCTACTTATGACTACAATGTCTCGAAAATTTCATTTCAAAAGAAAGTTTTTTTCGCGAGATATGGGTGATTCTTAGAAATTCAATATCTTATGAAAGAAGAATTCTTTTGAAATGAAATTTTCAGGACATTCTAGCCATAAGTAAACCTATCTATGAGCCAAAGCTCAGGTCTAAAATACATTTTATTTGATTTGTTGATAGATACCATGCACTAGCCGAGAAAATTCGTGTAAAATGGCTATAAATGTGAAGACAACGTCGAACAGCATTCATTCTTTTGAGCGTTTTCATATCTGACTAAGGTCTACTTTATGGTTCAAGTCCAAACTTCAAAATGATCAATCACTTAAAATGGTTCTCTAGTTAATTCGTGAACACTGACAAAAAGTTAGATTAAATCAGGTCACGACAAAAAGACTCTAGTGATGGTCACTGATCTTACAAGAGATAATATCATTAGTCTAATCGTGAGTTGGTCGTAGAAAGGTCGAAAAGTGCTATAGAATGTTTCGACAAGCAAAACACATTTTTTATTGTATGGCAAAATACTAACATTGTAACTAAGAACATACATAACTTAAGAAACTATAAATAGTGAACCATTCAAAAATTCCATTATGGGTATAGGTGTGAATTCTTCTTTTCACCCACACCGATACTACTGTTCACAAGTCCAGTCCAGAGGAATCATCAGAAACAAACTGCATGTCCTTAAAGTCACCATTTACTAATGTCCATTTCAGAGTTAAATGGCTGTGGGCATTTTTTGAATAACTTTTGATAGGAACGCGATAGAGATCTACGGTTTTCACCGTTGAAAAGAGCACATGAAAACACATCGAATCATATATAGAAAGATTTTGCTAACTACTTTCCTAAAGGTTTAGTCAAACGTTTTCAAAGAATTGCTTTTTTCTCCTACGTTAAAAAAATAGCTTTTCTATCAAAATACTACAAAAATTTACATTTTTCAATTATTTTGTTGAAAAAAATGAGGCGGTAAATTGTGTTCCGATGGTTTGGATATCATACTGATAGTAGTTAGAAACAGAGTCTTGATATAGTTTTGTAGCCCTTNAGGCGGTGGGGGGGGGGGGGGCCGCGGCGCCGCGCCCCCCCCCCCCCCTTGAGACGAAAAAGTCCTGAACGGGGGTACAGGAAAAAATATTTTCGCGTGATAAAAAATTTTTTGTGCCATGGCGGGCCCCCCCCCCTTGAAAAATTTCTGCGTACGCCACTGCTGTCGTCCAACGCTTTTATCTGTTGCTAAGGTCCGTAATAGGAGGGAAAGCTGAAAAACGTACTCTTCTAGTATCCAAATATATTACACACGCTTGAACGAGAAATACAGACACTTGAATAATAATGAAACAAGAGACTCAAACACTTAAGCTTTTCAAAAGACATCAAGTCTTATTTGAAGATACATCCATATCACATGATTTTCTTATTCAATATAATCAACAGAGATAAACGAAGCTGTTCTATATATCTCTGATATTTAAATATCTTATAATTCATGAAACATCTTCTTGTAATTCTTATTAATAATATTTAAGTTTAGAGATTTTCTAAAAAAAAAACATTTTTTTCTCCATATCTAATTTGCTAATAAAAGACAAAATAGAATTTAAATATACAAACATAATTCAATTTTTGTTTATTGTCAAACAACAACAAAAAAGAAAAAGACAAACATAAACAGAATAGAAATATTACACAGTCATAGGTACAGCTGCTTGATTATCATTCGATACTGATGTTTCTTCATTTTGTATTTGTTGTTCATTATTATTTTCAGTTAAATTTAAACTCATTAATCTTTCAACTTCTTGTGGTGCTGTAGCAGCTTCACGATTTGCATGTATACGTTGTGAAACAGCATCAAGATCCGATGAAAATCGATTAAGTGCATCACGAAGACGTTTTAATTCTGTTGAATCGATTGGAGTTTTTTGTGTTGATGATGATGATGATGATGAACTTAATAAACGATTTGATGAATTTGGATCAACTAATTCCATTGTTAATTCAGCAATACGTTTAAATGAACTACCAGCTTCAAGAAGAATATCGGCTGCTTTCGATGACATCGACATGATGTAAAAACCCCAAAAAAAAGAAAATTTTCAGAAATAAAAGAAGAAAAAAACGCCTAACACAAAGATAAATGTTCGTATTGGTATAATATTTTATCCAATTGAAAAAACTTGACTAAATATTCATCTGACATCTATGTCGAACGTATATCATTTGTTTCTAAATATAAATTAACAAACAGTTGAATCAAATGAGAGCAAGCAATTATGTATATATGAGTGTATGAAGAAAAGTTTTTATTCTTTTTGATATGTAAATTTTAGATTAATAAATGTCTCCTCCAGCAACAACAGAAACATCGAATAAATCAAGTAGTGATGGACAAGTTCCTAATGAAAATGGTTTGTCAACAGATAAAAATCAATCTATAACAATATCTCCATTAAATAAAATTGAAAAAGTTGTTGTTCATCCACTTGTATTATTAAGTGTTGTCGATCATTTTAATCGTATGGGAAAAGTAGGAAATTCACAACGTGTTGTTGGAGTTTTACTTGGTTCATTAACAAATAAAATTCTTGATATTTCAAATAGTTTTGCTTGTAAGAAAAATATTTTATTTAAGATTTTTCTTATTGAAAATTTTTATTTTAGTACCATTTGATGAAGAAGATAAAGAGAAAGAGGTTTGGTTTCTTGATCATGAATATCTTGAAAATATGTATACAATGTTTAGAAAAGTTAATGGTAAGAAGAAAAACAAAGAATAAAAATTTTATTTTCATTGAAATTTTTAGCTCGTGAACGTATCGTTGGTTGGTATCATACAGGTCCAAAATTACATCGTAATGATATATCAATTAATGAATTAATTCGAGAATATCAACCTGATTCAGTTCTTGTTATTGTTGATGCTAAACCAAAAGATTTAGGTTTACCTACGGAAGCTTATATTGCTGTGGAAGAAATTCATGATGTAAGACAAGAAACTAAATACCTTTTTGTTTTTTTTCGAAAGACTAAAGTATTATAATTGTTTTATTTAATTAAGGATGGTAGTCCAGCTTCAAAAACATTCGAACATTTACCATCAGAAATTGGTGCTGAAGAAGCTGAAGAAGTTGGAGTTGAACATCTACTTCGGTAGGTTAACTAAAATAAATTATCATTGAGACATAGCGTTATTTAGAAAATAATCTATAAATTAAAATGTACACTATTCAATTCTTTCATTGAGATTTTTGTAAATATTCATTTAAACATGTTCGTTTCGAGATTCTTGTAAAAATACACAATCATTCAAACAAAAGCATGAACAGTGAAGATCTGCAGAGTAACACTTTTTTTCACTTCGACTTGGAAAATTTTTCTTCTCGTAAATTGAAGACAGATTACGTGTTCAAAGATATATATTATGTAATTTTAGGTTCGTGTACTATTATGAATTAAATCTAATTTGAGAGTATTGCGAGTGAATCAATAGATATGTTAGATGTAAGATAAAAAAATAAAAATTGATTAAATTTTTGAATATCTTTGTACATTGAAAATACTTGAAATGCTTACTAAGATCTTTTCAGACGAAGAGATTTTAAATTTAATAAGACGATTCCGTTAGATTAGTACCATTAAATTCACTTGAAGTTAAGGATAATTTCCACCGAGTTTTGCTCTACATAAGAAAAAAAAATTAAAAGGACTTTTAGAATTTCTATAATTTATATCAACTTCGATTCCAACTTATTCCACAAATTATCCTAATCAGTATATAATAGCATGTGAAGTAACAGTTTGAATATATATTTAAATAATCATGATTATGAATGGATGATTTCGTGATTTACAAGAATTTTTCATTTCATAAAATAATATTGTATATAAATCTATTATTTATCAAACCATTTCAATCAAACATTCATAAATATATAGTAAAAAGTCTGAATAACACTACGATACACTGAATTTTTAAGTCAGACAAAAATATTACCCATCATGTAGAAGTGTGATTAATAAATACATCATGGAAAATTGATTTCGATAGTATTTTCACAAATAAACGTCTAATAATATGAAATAATTAGGAAACATATAACAAAAATTAAATTAAAGGGAATAATATCATTTTTATTTTGTGATAAGCAAAATACTGTATAAAAACACTGCAACAAAAGGCTAGAATATCCATCATTATATATCTTTAAGGCAGGATTTGAGTACTTTACGCTTCTTTTATAGAGTATTAATAATATTTTATTATAATCTTGTGAATCACTGATCTCTTCAATGTAAAGCTTCGATAGCAGATCTTCTCTCATCATGAGAAGTAAACCGACTATGCTCTATATGATTTGAAATGTGAAACCGATATAACCGTGTCATATATACGTTGAAATCACTCATCTATTAATATAGCACAAGTTTTCTCCTCGAAATTTCCCATAGAATTATAATTCATTTGTCTTTCATCATTTTCTTTAAGATGAACTTTTTGTAGCTCAATCGAAACTAAACAAAATATTAGAGAAAAAAAACGTACATTTTTTTAAATAGTATTTCTCACTATAATTTCCTATCAACGTTTAATTTTAGTGATATTCGTAATGCTTCAGTTGGTACACTTTCTCAACGTATAACAAATCAATTAATGGGTCTTAAAGGTTTAACAAAAAGTTTATATGATATACGTGCTTATCTTGATAAATTATTAGCAAATAAATTACCATTAAATCATCAAATTTTATCACATATACAAGATATATTTAATTTATTACCAGATGTAACACAACAAGATTTAATAAAATCAATTTATGTTAAAACAAATGATGAAATGTTACTTGTTTATCTTTCATCATTAATTCGTTCAATAATAGCCTTACATAATTTAATTATGAATAAAATTCAAAATTCTGATGCTGAAAAAGCAGATAATACAACATCAAATACAAATTCAACGACAACAACAGCAAGTGTTGATAAAAAAACAGAAAAAGGCAGTGGTGATAAATCAACAACAAATAACAATTCTAGTTAAACAAAAAACACATTTATTATTATTATTATTTTCTTGTTGTTCTTTTATGTTTGTCCATTTTTTTTTTGATTTCAATAAATTCGAGCTCAAAAGAGTCATAAAGAACATACTCAAAAGTTATATAACTTACGAATACAAAAAAGAAAAATCAGTCAAGCGTTAAAAATTTGTTTGTTTCTTTTTTTCATATTCTAGAGAAACAAAAAGAAGCCATAAGAAAGTATACGAAATATGCAATTACGTATTCTTACACTTAATATTTGGGGTGTTCATTATGTTTCGAAATTTATTAATCAACGTATTCAAGCATTAATTGAACATTTATTAAATCCTGATACTAATTATGACATTATTGGATTACAAGAAGTAAAAACAATAATGACTTTAAGAATTAATTTTTTTTTTATGATATATAGGTTTGGAGTAAAGTAGATTATATTTATTTGCGTGATCAATTAAAAACTATATATCCATATAGTTATTATTTTTTAAGTGGTCTTGTTGGTTCAGGATGTTGTATTTTTTCAAAATATCCAATTATTGGTGTTTATGAACATCGTTATACATTAAATGGTATGTACAGTCCTAGACAAAAATATTTGTTTCTCTTAAAGAAGTGCTACTATTTTTTATGATATTGAATTGATATTTTGGGTGCATTCTTACAGTAATAAACTCTGATCGCAAGCATAGACTTGCTTTGCATGATTTAAATGTATTGAACTTATGATTCAGACATTAATCATTATTTTGTGATCATTTTATCTCAATCAAATACTTTCATCGAAATCCTCATTCGAAAGATCACTGTTGTAGCTATCTCTAGTTTGAATTTTGTTAGAAATCATTAAAAAAAAATAAGTGAGGTATTGTCTTTTCACTAAGAATGTTTTTTTGAAAGAACAAAGACTGATTTTAAGTAATACAGATCTTTTCTGCAATAACTTTGATCATTTCATTTGGGAATTCTCATGAGAGGACAAATCTGTTCTGAAATATTTAGAGAGTTAGAACTAAATAAATTTGAGTGAGCACCATGACATTGGCTCACTATTCCAACGCGTGCCAATTACCAAGACCTTGACTATGCGCCACAAGCTTTGATCATAATAAAGTCAACATATGGGACTGCCTTTAGCGCTAGCATAAAAAAAACAGTAGTAGCTTGTGGAATAGCAAAATGATAAATAACAACTTTTTGAGTGCATAGTTCCGCTTAATATGCTTTCCGCAAGGCTAAGGCGATCTATGAATTATTGTTTTAGCAGATGTGAATCGATAGAGGGTGGATTGTTACTTTGCAATTAGAGTTTATTGTTGCACGTATGCACTCAAAACATCAGTTCAATTCATGAATGACGACTACTTTTGTCCATAACTGTAAAATCAATAGCTATTAACTTCGTTTGAAGATAGATGAAAATAGTTTTTCGAAATTTAAACAAAAAACAAATGTCATATGTCATAAGTAGAAAATATAACGTATTCTCTCTGTGAAAAAGTGTACAATAATATCATAATATATATATATAGGTATATCAAGTAATTAGTTGAAATTTTAGTATATATTGATATATTATAGCTTTGCTTCTTTATGTTTAATTTTAGATAGTGAAAGATGATCATCTCACAATTTCCTCTATTCTAAAAATGGAAACAAAGTACTAACAATCGCTAAATGATCACAAGAAATAATCTGTAGTATGATTATCTTTTGAGAAATTTCGAAAAAGGGACATATTTTATATTGAATTATCTATTATTGATTAAATTTATTTTCTATATCTATCGAGAATGTATAGTGATTATGCTTAATAAAGTCTCTACTCAAATCATTATTGAATGAAAATCCAAATAGCTTTTAATGACAATCAAGAGAGAAAAAAATCTCATCTCTCAGATGATCATTTTCTTAAAGTAGGGGAATAAAATATTTGATCAGTAAATAAAATTACTAACAGTCAATTAAATCAAAGGGTAAATACAGACATTGAAATACGTTATTATGTGATTCATTTTCTTTTTCTCTTCTTTTCTTTAGCTTCTTGTACTATGTAGTGCAGATCCTATGTACAACATAGATATAGATCTTTTTTTTTTTTGCTTCTATTCTTGCTTCTGACTTCAGCTTAGAGTCTACGAGTAAGAAAAAATGGATATGGTACAAGTTGATCAATATGAAAGTGATATCTTAGATGAAGATATTATGGAAGAAAATGATTGAAATAAATGGAAATGAAAGATTTTACCAAAAAAAAAAATCCAAATATTCGGTTGAAGAAGTTACATTTGATAATATTGATGGAACAGATATATCAATATGAAATACATACCCAAAACATTCTATGAACTACACAAAAAATAAAAGAATAGTTTCTCACAAATGCAACTAATGTAGTGCATCATGATTGACTATTTTTGAATTCTAGGTATGTATAATAAGTTTATGGGTTTTTCGAACAATATGAATTTCGTTCAGTTTTTCTACCGCTACCAAGCGATCATGGTAACTTCAAGTTTGACAGCTATTTATATAGCAGCAAAATAATTGAGCAAAATTCATATGACATCGAAAATAGTCAATTACAATGCAGTATAGTAGATACAGTAAAGCCAACCGTCATGAACTTTAATATAGAGCAAGTATTCATCTGCTATATTATGTAAATAGTGGGAAAAGTTGCTGTTTGTAAAATTGAAACTGAGCAATATGATCATCAGGTTATGTTGGTGCGGGTACGAATGATATGAAAGCCTATTCAAATCCATACCTATATCCTGTTTTACAGAGATTAAAAGAAATTCTGCTGTTAAAATCTGTACTTTTTAATTGAACAAATCTGAAATATTTGCTGCTAATTATAACTATATAATAAACTGATCATTTTGTAATTAAATATTGATTATTCAAGTGTTGATCATTTAAGTTACAATTTTAAAAATAATATACGACCTCAAATAGATTTCGTTTTTAATTTTAAAATTTAATTTAGGTTTTCCACATAAAATTCAACATGGTGATTGGTTTTGTGGTAAATTAATTGGTCTATGTAAAATCCTTGTTAATGGATATGTTATTAATGTATACAATACACATTTACATGCTAATTATCATCATGTTATACCAAAAGATATTTATTTAGGACATCGAATATGTCAAGCATATGAATTAATACAATTTATTGAAAGTACATCATCAGCTGATACAACTCATTTAACAATTCTTTTAGGTGATCTTAATTTAACAAATGATGATTTAGGTTTTAAACTTATTAAAGGTATTCTTCAATTAAATGATTCATTTCTTCAACGTATTAATAAAGTAAAGTAAAGAAAAATAATTTAATATCAAAACTTAATATTTATTTTCTAGGATATTTTTGATCCAACTGTTGGTAATAGTGGTTTAACATGTGATTTACTTGATAATCCATATGTTATTCCACATCCATATCAAGGTGAAGGTGAACGTATTGATTATATTCTTTATCAAGCACAAAATGGTTAGTTATGACTTTTTATTTCATTTATTATTTAATGCGGTGCGAAACACAAGCATTTATGTAATTAGTCTCGTACACATTCGGCTCCCATGCTTCGCATATTTTTGCTATAGAAAAAGCTGTATTTTACGTTGCGATGATTAAGAAAATAGTGAGTGACGTGAAACTCGTTCGAACTTTACCAGAGAGAGATCGATATCTTGAGATGATACAAACGTTTTTCAATCTTCAATACGAATTTTTAATCATTTTCAGTAAGTTTCGAAAAAAAGAAGCGATTTAGCTTTCATATTTTAATAGAGATAATTAAAAAGTGATGTGCTCGTCTCCAGCTAGCTGCTCTGAGTAGGAACTATAATAAAAATTTTCGACAGAACAAGATTGGCCCTAGGTAAAACCGTTCATTGTTCTTACGTTAATTTGAACTTTTTTGTCGAAATTTGAAATCACTGTGCAAGTTTTCTGTTTTATTTTTCATTTACTGGACATACTCATTCAGAGTTATCGTGATGATCTCGAAAACACAGAGATCGAGTCTATACCATTTGTTTTCCAATCTTCAATATGACTTTCCGTTTCCTTAGAGGAAGCGATCCAAAATTGTTTTTAAGCTTCGAGATAATTAAAGCGATGACAGCAACAAATCTTGATCCATACTCATTTTTCTCATAGCTAAAACAACTATGAATAGAGCTAATAATAAATAATAAATCAAATTGATAATCAAACGTTCAATCAATAGTCTTCATTAGAAACATGTTCATACCTGTTAATAGACTTCTCTTTTCGGAATGATTACTTTTCATTTTGACTTTCATCAGATAATTAATTGACATATAACTATGTTTTGAAGAAAAGTGTGTTATTATAAGTCGTAGAAATGATTATTCGTATTTTTAATGAGATATCGATATGTTCGATCATTGACATTCGTAGTTTCGCACCGTATTTTGTAGTCGNTTGCTCCGAAGTTGATGGCGTCATGGCTGGAACTGGTATCCGAATCACATGCTGTACGACCGACAGATGTAATTCAGCCATCACTGTTTCGAGTTCGATCGGCCTGGCATTCGTTCTTCTTGTCATTGGCAGCATCATTCAAAACATTTTAAAATATTGAATACTAGCTATTTTGGCACTGAACTTTAGAATAAACTATCTGAGATTCTCATACTCGATTTGATTTTATTCCGATTTCATCTGTTTTTTTTTCCTTATTCGTAAACATTCTTGAATAAATTACTCGCGTCTATTACATCTTTCGATATATGATTTCCATCAATAGTTTGCATACATGGCTTTGCTACATAGATTTCGATCCTTTTGCAACAGGACATTTTCTATCGATGTCATTCTTCGCTAAATCATTTAGTGTCAACGAAGATATCGCGACCAGCGATGAACGATAATCGAAAAGACCTTGAAACTTCTTGATATGACTTCATAAGAGAAATACAACTCTCAAATATATTGTGACCGATACATGAACTTATGTCATTATCAATCTGTAAATAGAATCCTCAACTAGGTCATTGATTAAATTCTTTTCACATGCTGAAATCAGCAGTTGATTTCTTTGAACAAATCTTTACAAGAGATAGAGCCAATTAGAACTTTTCAATGATAAAACGAATCAATGTGATTAGAGTTTTTGATAGATAGAAACTGTTGTATCACACTGAAAATCTGCATTTAAAATTGTGCTCTTGATCAATGTTTTACTTTTCTGTGCAGATTTAGCTGATGAAAAACAATTTGTCTCCAGTTTTATCGTTCTTAATTGAAATTCTGACGAAAATCTAATGACTAGTTCACGTGAGCTAGCTTGGCAAGGAATGGATGCGGCTTCCTCTATCTAATATCAACAAAGCATTTTTCTATTCTCAGTATATTTTGAAAAGAGATGTGTTATTGCATATTTCCAATATTTATTCATATCATAATGCCATTTTGGTGAATTTATTTATCTTTTCTTGCATAAATGCAATACGAGTGAATCGAGATATCGAATTTACAAATGGGTATTTTTTGTGTGGAGTGTCAGGTAAATTGCATTAATCACCACAATTGTGTTCTAGATAATATCTTCAATCTTCTTGTTGTCTTTGGATAACGATAAAGCGTGTTTTTTTTTATTGCATGAAGTATCACTACACTGAAAGAAAAAAGTTGATTGATAAACATGCTTTCTCTTTGCTTTTCTGCGCAAAATTAATGTCCTTGCACAAGAAACGCTTTTACGACCGTTTTCTTTTGTGCAGAAAAGTATTCAATACGTTATTAGGGAATAGTATACTCTATTGACTATCAACAATCGTTTCTTTCAACATCCAATGAAGAGAAATCCTAAGTCAATACTCAGGTAAAGTGATACGGAGTCAGCAGATACGGATAATCATATTACAATATTTTTGGACGGTTTCCATGCAAAAAAACATTGATGCGAAAAGTCGATTCGAATTCGGTTAAAAATATGCATCGTTAATCGATTAAAATCGATTTCATAATCATAAAGAAATCGTTTATAGTCAGACGATATTGATTTAAAATAATTTTATTTGCACCGTTTTAAATAGGTTTTCATCAAAAATAATCAGAAGAGTCGATGAAATTTCTATATCTTTGATTATTTTAGTGTGTTAATCGATAAATATCGATGTTTTCGTGATGTTTATATAATGATTTGTTTACATTAGTTACATCCCAGTAAGACAAACTTATGCATTCAATCGTGTAGAGATAAGAATGTTCAGAATACTATTTAGAATAATATCATTTAAAAGTCTCGGAAAGCATATTATTACTTGTAAAATACTTTACATTTTCTGTGAAGATGTTTTCTACTATTAAATTTGTGGTTTTTAGAAGAAATTTAAGTGACTTGTTAACCAAATAAGTGTACATAGAAAATTTAAAGTACTACACAACTAAGAATATGTTTTTGGAGAAATTCTATATGACATTATTCTAAATAATTGTTATTTAATTTCTCACATTTATGATAAAGTGTTAGAATTCTGAACATTCTTATCTCTGTACAATTGAATGTATAATATGATTTTGTGGAAGATATGCTGACTAAAGAGCATCTTTTTTTTGTACAATTGGTGTTTTTTCGTTGAAATAACTTTTTTGCCACTTTTCTGCATAAATATTACGAAATTGGACAGAAAAGCGAATAAAAAAAGAAGAAAATCAAAACAAAAGAATCAACGAAAACATGATTGTTTTGGTACCTTCTTTTGAAACGATCGTAAAAGACACATTAAAAATCGACTAAAACTTATAATTTTCGTTCAAAAAACGCTAAATATATCGTTATATCTCTCTAATTGGGATGCAAGCGAATTGTGAGACGTTTTTGTTCAGATTAATCAATAACAGTTTTTATATTTTCTATGAAATATCTTCTACCCTAAAGAACACATACATTTCATATCAAAACTTTTCGAAGTTTTATATATCGACAGAGAGTGATAGCACTGTGATTTCAAATAACATCAAAAGGAAAATTTACACCGAATTGAAGTGCGTCGAAAATAGAATTCACTAAAGCTAAATAATTAGCGTTAGGACAAATTTTCAATATCAAATTCAGAAAATTCCCAAAAATTTCACGTCATATCAGCAGGGAAAAATTGCTTTGGTGAGGTAGTTTAAACGAGATCTTATTTAAAATAATGAAGATTAGAAACTAATATTTATTTGTTAAAACTTGATGAACATAATCAATAGTCAGTATGATAAATATTACTGTTTTTAACATTTGGAAGATGAGACGTATGCGAATATAAAATAGTTTAAAATAGTTCAATATTTCTTTGCATGTTTGGCAAAACATCTGAAATTTATTTTTTTTAGAGTTTCTTCATCAAAATAATTGTGTTGCATGTCTGATAGTCCTTATTTTCAGCTTCACTCTTGATTATTGTTCCAATATTTTCAAGTCAGGTATCCAGTACTCTTTGATATTCATAATTTTAAATGAGATAGAGTTTGAACTACCTCACCAAAGCAATTTTTCGCTACTGACACTTCTAAATTAATACAAAGCTAACAATTACTTGGCATGGAATGTATGAGTGTATGGGAGTGAGCATTTATCTTCTGTTCAACTGAACTCACGCGCACTCACACTTTATATAAATTGTGAAAAATAGAGAAATTTCAAAATTTGGGATTTTTCGTAATTGTTCTACAACTAAAGATGAATTAATAAAAAAATAAGATAATGAAACTCGTGCGGGATGTATATTTCATGATACATATTGGTCGCATATTCTAAATTTTCACCTCTAGTATTATAGATTTGACTGCCAAATGGATGGCTTTGCAAGAATCCAGTCAAAGACGAAAGCTTATAGAATGCGTATGCATATATAAATCGTTATAACATGGGATGTGTAGGAACGTGTCACAGCATAAACTATATTCGCTATCACATGCATACAATTTAGTGCATGTATACGACTAATATTGTCGCTGCATTCGAGGACATCAGAATGCTATTGTAGAGAATCCACTCATGTGCATTCAAGACAACTTAAGAATGGCCAAAAAATGAAGCACATATGATAAACATAAATGGATACACAGGAGTATTCCAGAGACCAGATTTGAACCTTGATGCTTTGATGTATGAGACGAATTTGTTCTTCATTGAATCATTTACTTACATTAGAAATGCAATAAAAACTGAAGGATGTATTGATCATCTGATAACTAATAGACACATGTGAATATGTATACTAAAAACTATAAACGAATTCGAAAATGTAAACAAGGTTTCCGAGGCAATATTGTGTGAATATATGAGAATGACTTCATTTTAATGAAAAATAAATAAATAAACGCTGAAGAAAAAACATATATATTCTTGAATGGAGTAGCAATATCAAGCATTGAAAAAATGTTCACTTTATGTCAAGTCCTCTGCCAATATGTGGGACTTCGCATACCTCATGAAATGGCAAGTATATCAGTAGTAACAGAAAAAAGCAAAATATAAATACTTTACTAGCAGACTTTTCTATTTTCTTCAGGATTTGTATTTAAACATGATTTATTTATCGACATGAATGGAAGAAACGATAGAATAAATTTATATTGAAAAAATGATCTTTAGTATATACATGATGGACAAGAGCATATTTCTGTCTGCTGGAGGACTTTTCTTAAAGTGAATCATCCAATAAAAGTTAAAGAAAGTTATCAATAAGTTTATAGGAATTAGAAATGAAGTTTTACAAAGACAGAAGCTAGAATAAGGAACAAAGAGTGTTACTTTTCAACGAATTTTTTTTTTGCAGCTGATAAAATCACTTTTGAGCTGGAAGTATGTCTATCATGTAGAATTTATTGAACTATGACTAATTTTAGAAGAATTCAGACACTTAGCTAATTGCTACCGATATACGATATTTTTTAAGATGAATGTCGTGATCCTTGTCAGAAACACTAGAAAAAGTAATTTCAGCTTGAAAATTTCCCTCTATTTTAAGTTTTAAGATATTATCACTCAAGAAAATGCATATATTTGTATAAAAAGAGATTCAGCTTGAGGCTGCTACAATTTATAATTTATTAATATTCAATCAAAACTTTGATGAATTTCTTTCTTTCATGAAAGAATTTTGTTTTTTCTTATTATTGTATTGAATAACGAGATTAAATGCTTTCAACAATATATTATAAGATCGAAATTCTTTTCAAAAAAAATAAATTTAAAAATTTAATTAATTATTGTTTTTTATATTTTGTATAAATGTTCAATCAAAAAGTATAGATGAACTTCGTGTGCTTAAACGTTTTTTTCGCTTTAATTTACCTGATTAGAAAATAATTACATATGGAACAATACTTTTATTAGGTGCAGCTTTATGCACATATACGATTCAATATTTATTTATTTGACAAAAATAACAAAAGATTTTCGTACCATTATATGCAGAAAGGCTTCTATCAAGTGTTGCATTTAAAGAAGCATGTTTGCAATTTAAATATAATTTAATTATGTTTGTTTTAATAAATTTTGCTGGGTATTGAAAAAAATCTAATAAATAGAAAAGGTCAAGAATTTTGTTTTTTTTTTATATTTCAGAGGTTTTCTTGTTGGATTTCGCATAGGAGTTTTCTCGCTATGTATTTCACGTCTTAATCATGGTACACAAATAATGAGTTCAATAGTTGTTAATAATATAGCACAATATATTGATGCACTTGTTAGATTTAGTAAGTTTAAAAACAAAAACAAAACTAATATTTTATTAATATATGCAATATTGTTTTTTTTTCACTAGTTGATACTTTAATCATGATGATGAAATTAAATATTCATTTAACAATAGTTTGTCTTATTGGTGCTGCTCTGAGTTTAATTGATGTTAAAATAAGTAGTAATGCACATAGACGCATATCAGAAAAAGTTCAAGATTCATCAGCTGGCACATTTGAAATAGCTGGAGAGACAATTCAAACAATCCGAAGTTTTAGAAATGACGATGAAGAATTGAAAATACTCTTTTACAATCATATCAAGTTTCATGAATACAAGCACTTTTAAATGCCGCACAAAAATGGTTTGTTGAAGTAAGTCATTGTTCCATGATATTACAAAGTTAGCCGAACAAGTATATTTTGAATCGAAAAAGTGACATGACTTTTTGTTTTGGTATCTCGTTTTTTTCGAAAAATTTTCTTCATATTCGGTATGAAAAATATACTTTTCGTTAGAAAAAATGAGACATTTTTCTTGTTTGTACATTTTTGATCGCTGCAGTACTCGTTTGTTTTTTAACCAAGTTATTTCATTATTATATACAAAAGCATTTCTATAAAGAGATAACTAGTGTTCGACTTATTAAATGTGTCATCCTTTTTCTTCGCATAAAAAGTAGAAATTAAAAAAAGGCACTACAGTCTGACATTCTTTTTTAAATAAAAAAAATTAAATGTATAAAATGAGGGTCGACACAAAGCAAATGGGTTATTTTTGACCTATGCTTGTTAAATATATGCCTCGAAGGTCATGATATAGAGTTGAAAACTTTAGCATAGCTTCTCCTTTACAGCCTCAACATGTCCTAAAAATTTCATACAATTTGAATGTATCCTGGTTCAAGATCGACCTTTGAAGAGGGGTCTTAATTACAGGTATGGTATGAGACAAGTATTTGAGGATATAGGCCATGATTATTATATTCCTGAAAACGAAGTTGTAGAATAATTAAATCTCAACTATTCGACAATTTGTACCGAAGATAAAAACGCCAAATAATAGAACAGTTAGTTTTCTATAAAGTGAGATCTTCAGTATTCGACAATGTTTTTTTTTGTCACGTAACTAAATCAAAGTTATGAAAGACGCAAAAATAATTTGTTCGCGTTTTATTTTTAACTATATGTTAATCGACAACGAAGCATCGTAGTTAGGCTAAGAACGGCTCATTTTATAGAATACTATTATGCTACATAGTTTTAACAAAATTTAACTTCTGACTTCAAGATGTAGAACAAACAGATGAATCCGCAAAATACTCATGTTTGAAGCCCCTCAATTGATTTATCATTGTTGAGTCAGAAATATGTACATCATGTAGACCCAAATGAGTTTTGAATATCCTGAAAAGAGTTCGGGCTCTTAGGTTATTGTTGCGTAGATATCTCAAACTTACGGTAGTTCTCCTCCGAAACCCCAGGGATACTGGTTTTTGAATTTCGACTTAAAAATTGGAAAAGAGATAGACCTTAATGAGAATAATGTATTGGGAAAGTTTCTAGTCTTTTGATTTAATTCTATCCTGAAATAAGGACGTAAAGTCTGTCTCTGCAAAGTTCCAATTTGAAATAAAAAAAAAACAGTTTTTCAAGTGTTCTTGAGAGGAACTACAGCAGTGACTGAAAATATATCACAAAATACAATATCTCGGTAGCAAAAATCTAAAACCCCGAGCTGTTCTCAGAGTATTTAAAGCTAATTATAGTCTACATGATGCTTATAGTCAGGACTCAAAAGCTATTAATCAGTTAGGAAAGTTCCCTCGTCAATCGAATGAATCTTTCAATTATTATAAATCAATTTTTTTCTTTTCTTTATTTTCATTAGTTAGCACAACTTTGCATGAGTATTATCATACTTTCATATTTTTGCAAAACTTGTACGAGATAATTATATAACTGGACCTAATGTATTAACATTAATTATTTATCAACTAACACTTGGTGGAATTTTAAGTGTATATATATAGTTTCAAAATAAAAAAGATTATCATTATGAAATATTTCTTAGGATATTTCACAAATTTATACATCACTTATGAAAGCAGTTGGTGCAACTCAATCAGTTTCCGATTATTTAGATCGTAAACCAATGCAAAAACCAAGTAGTATTATACAACCACATGAATTACAAGGTGATATTGAATTTGATAATGCTTCACTTATTTATCTCCGAAGACCAAGTGAAATTGCTATTCAAGTATATTGATTAACTTTTATTAAAAAGAAAAATTTTTATTTTTTTTATTTTTGAGAGTATGTCATTTAAAACAAAATCAGATAAAACGTGTGCTTTTATTGGATCATCTGGTTCTGGTAATAAAATCTTCATTTTCAATGATATATATATATATATTTCATTTAGTTCTGTACTGTTAGGAAAACCTACATGTATTATCCTACCTATGGAAAAATGTTAATTATGGTCGAGCAATTCCCGAATATGATCATAAATATCTTCATAAAAAATAGCTATGGTTAGACAAAAACCAATTTTATTTAATAAAACTATTCAAGAAAATATTATTTATTCTATAGATAATCATGATGAAACAAAAATGTTTCAACCAGCTGATCAAGTTAATCTACATGGATTTATTAGTGAACTTATTAATGAATATAATACTAAATGTGCACAACGTGATAATCATTTATCAGATTTCGATTATTTTAGGTTAGCTTTATTTTCGATTTTCTTTTTTTGTTGATCATAGGTGGTCAAAAACAACGTGTATTAACTGCACCGATTAGTAGCTATTTTTGTTTAAAATAATTTTTTAATGTTCTTTTCGGTTTATTATAGTTTCAAGATGAATTATATTATTAGAAAAATAGTCAAGAACCTCGAACTCTACCTATATTAGCATATCGATTAAGTACACTCGAACGATGTGATAAAATATTTGTCATACACAAAACACATTTCATTGAACAAGATACACGTAATGAATTGATGACAATTGAACATAGAATTTATTGAGAACTTTTTCAACGACAAGAAATGAATATTGATGATGATTAGATGGTTTTTACTTTTATCTATTTTGTTTATTCAAGCATTTGTTTGTTGTTTCTTTTTATATTGTGCACTAAATATACTTAAAATATCCACAAAGATTATCTCATTTAAAGAAAGTCTAATTTTCTTCATATGGGAAGATCCTAGATAAACTCAGAAATGTTAATCTATATTAGCTGTCTTAACGAGAAATAATCGTAGCCCATTGGAAAGAAAAAAATCCTTGTGTTCACAGAAAATTGCCGCCTGACGATAGTAAAATCCACTTAAAATCTGCTGAAAATTAGAAAAGTTGGGTTCACTATCAGTGTGGCATAAATTTGGTGTTCTTTTGACTGACTAGTAAAATCCTTCTATTCACTAGCAGACTTTGGGTAAAGTGAGCAATTTCAGAATCTTTGACAGCCCTCACATTCGGGTCATATATCTTGCAGAAGCACGCTAGAGTGTTCCACGATGCTATTTGCAATAACAAGAGTCATGTGCAGTCTCGCAAATTTTTCTTGAAAACTTTAAAAAAAAATTTATTTCTTTGGAGGGGTGGGGGACATGCAGTTCTTTTCAGTTACTTTTCTTTTCAGTTATGC
>CAJNSZ010000058.1:494820-524537 GCA_905329745.1 Rotaria sp. Silwood2 | reverse complement strand
GACATTAGAATCAAGAACAAAGAATGTTACTTTTGAATGAAGTTTCTTCTAATTCATTATAATTAAATTTACAGCTAACGAAAGAAATTCTTCATTTGATAAAAATTACTTTTGAGTTAGAACTATGTGCATTATGTTGATTTTATTGAGCTATGGATAATCTGAGGAAGATTTAAACAATCAGCTAATTGATGTCGATATACAGTATTTTTTTAAGATGAATATCGTGGTTCTCCTAAGGAACACTAGAAAAACGGTTTCGAGAATTTCGACTTACAACTGTGCACAGAAACAGATCTTTAAAAAAAAGTAGTTTATTGTGGAAGTTTCAGATTTTTTCGTTGCGCCTATTCTAGGATACGACGATGATAAAGGCGCTCGTTTTATATAGTTCATAAATAATATGAGATTTGGTTTCACGATAAGAACAAATCAAAACAAATGAATATTTCATAATAAATTATTTTCATAAAGTCCTGTTTCTGTTCAACGTTTCAAGTCAAAATTGTAAAATCAATTTTTCAGATGTTTCTGATGAGGATTATGGCATGTATTTTAAAAAATATCGTATCTCCGTAGCAATCAGAACTTTTCTCAGATTATTCATAGCTCAACAAAGTTTGCATGATGTACATAGTTTCGAGACAAATAAAGAGTGGCAAATCTCAAATTGGTACTAATTCTGAAATTCATATGTCAATATTATTATAAATTTCAATTGTTCAAAATTGAAACAGAATCTTAGGAATTGAAATTAATATAAATGCAATTATCGGTTCTTTTGAATCCTATCATTCAAAAAATAGCTAAGAAAAATAGAAAATTATTGTTTGAAGGGTGAATGAGGGTCAGTCTGATCGTAAGAGTATCTCATTGAGAATGGAACGAATAGTCGCTTGACCGTAACCAAGAATTTACGATTATCATCGAAAAAAATGTTCTCTTTTTTTTGTGTCCTCATAATCTTTGTACCAATTCAAAAAAAAAAACTAAAAAATAGTTTAAATATCCGTTAAATTTCGTTTGGATATATTGTGAAATAATTTTTTCAAACTTCGAATTATAATTGATGGAAAATAAAATTATCGACATCAAATAACATAGTAGTGTAAACATCATTTCACATAATCAGAAAAGTATGGATGTGTGAGATGAAGGAAACTAATCTCATTTCCCGTCGAAGGATCTTGAAGATGCTACCCTTTATTTATTGAGAATATAATATGTTTTATGTTATTCTAAAAATAAAAAATCATTTTATTTTAAATTTTAAGATATGATTATTCAAGAAAATGTATATAGTAAATATATGTCTAAAAAGAGATTCAGCTTGAGACTGCTACAATGTATAATTGAAGAACTATTCAATCGAAGCTTTGATGAGCTTCTTTCTTTGAAGAAAGAATTTTACTTTTTGTTTTCATTTTATTGATATAAGAGATTGCATGCTTTATAAAATATATTATCAAATTGATATTCTTTTCAAAAAGATAAACTGAAAAATTTAATCAATTATTATATTTTATTTTTGTATAGATATTCAATCAAAGCGTAATGATGAACTTCTTGTACTTAAACGTCTTTTTCGATATAGTCTACCCGATTGGAAAATAATTACATGTGGAACAATATTTTTATTAGGCGCCGCTTTATGCACGTATACAAATTTAATATTCATTTATTCAATAAAAAATAAACAATACACTTTCTTATTTTTTAGCTGAAGTTTTCGTACCATTATATACAGGAAGACTTTTATCAAGTGTTGCATTTAAAGAAGCATGGTTACAATTTCAATATAATTTAATTATGTTTGTTGTAGTAAATTTTGCTGGGTATCAAAAAAAAAAGAATCTAATAAATAGAAACGATCAAGAATTTTTGTTTTTGATATTTTAGAGGTTTTCTTGGTGGATTTCGTATGGGAATTTTTTCTCTATGTATTTCACGTCTTAGTATACGTTTACGAACAACATTATTTCAATCATATTTACGACAAGAAATTGGTTTTTTTGATACACATGAAAGTGGAAAATTACTTTCACGTCTTAATCAAGATACACAAATAATGAGTTCAACAGTTGCTAATAATATAGCACAATGTATTACTGCACTTGTTAGATTTAGTAAGCTTGAAAAACAAAAGAAACTCATATTTTATAAATAAATGAAATAATGCTTTTTTGTTTGTTTGTTTATTCGCTAGTTGGTACACTAATTATGATGATTAAATTAAGTATTCATTTAACAATAGCTTGTCTTGTTGGTGCTCCTCTTATTTTAATTGTTGCTAAAATATGTGGTAATGCACATAGACGTATATCAGAAAAAGTTCAAGATTTATCAGCTGAAGCATTTGAAATAGCTGAAGAAACAATTCAAACAATACGAACAGTTCGAAGTTTTGGAAATGAAGATGAAGAATTAAAAAGATTTGAAACAACTCTTCAACAATCATATCAAGTTTTATGGCTACAAGCAATTTTAACTGCAGCACAAAAATGGTTTGTTGAAGTAAGTCATAGTGCTATGATTTATAAAATTATCTCATCGAATGTATTTTGAATCGAAAAAAATTATATGATTTTTTTATATGGTACTTCGTTTTTTCCTAAAATTTCCGTCATCTTCAGCTTGAAAAATATGCTTCTCGTCAAAAAAAGTGAGGAACTTTTTTCGTTTCTGTTTTGTTTGTATGTTTTTGATCGTTGCAGTGCTCAGCTTTTTAAATTCAGCTTTGTTTTTATTATATAAAGAAACATTTCTATAAATAGACAAACATTATTCAAGTTATTGAATTTGACATCTTTTTTCTGTGCATAAAAAATCAGAAAAAAAAGAGCATCACAGCCTGCATGTTCTTTTAAATGAACAAAATTCAATGGATAGAATGATCGCTGATAGATAATAAATGAGCTATTTTTGACCTTTGTTTGATCAATAATCTTCCTTGAACGTCATGATATAGAACTAAAAATTTTAGCATAGTCTCTTCAATAAAGCTGCCACATATCCTGAATATTTTTTACGACTTGAGTACACTTGGTTCAAGATCAACTTTTGAGGAAAGAAGGTTTTAAATAGCAGATATGATATGTAACAAACATATGAAGATATAGACCGTCATTATGGAATTTCCGAAAATAAAATTGTAGAAAATTTAAATCTCAACTATTCAACGATTTGTATCAAAGATAAAAAAATGCAAAATAATAGAACATTTAGTTCTCTATAACATAAGATACTAAGAATTCGGCAAGGTGTTTTTTCTCTAATTAAGTCAAAGTTATGCAAGACGCAAAATGCATTTGTTCGAGTTTGATTTTCAAGTCTATGTTACTCGACAACGAAATATCGTGGTGGTTAGATTGCGAATGTTTCATTTTATAGAATTGTATTATTCAACATAGATTCAACAAAATATAACTTCTGACTTGAAGATCTAAAACAGACAGGATAAATCCACAAAATACTCATGATGGAAGTCTCTCAATTGATTAGTCGCTTCTAGACTGAGATTATGTGCGTCATGTAGACCCAAATGAGTTTTGAATATCCTGAAAAGAGTTTGGATTCTTAAATTATTGTTGTGCAGATACTTCAAATGTGCAGCAGTTTTTAAATGAACACCCTAGTCTCGCTCAGGAACACCAGAAAAAACTGATTTTCGAATTTCAATTTGAAACGTTATACAGAGATATCTTCATTTGTTATAGAAGAGCGATATACAAGACAGTTATTTCCCATAGCTGTGTCCTAAGATAGGAAAGACGACAAGATCTGAAACATTCACAAAAAACTATTCTCGTTAAGACCTGCTTCAATGCAAAATTTTACGTTGAAATTTTAAAATCAATTTTCTAGGTATTTCTGAGGGAGATCACGACATTGATTGAAAAAATACTGCAAAACTGAAATATCGCGGTAGCAATAAGATAAGAATCCGAGCTCTTCTCACGGTATTTATAGCTCATGATGATCGACATTGATGTACATAGTCTCGGTCTAAAAGCGATTAATCAGTTGAGAGATTTCTCTCATCAGTTGCATGATACTGTGAATTATAATAACGCTTTTTATTTTTTTTTTGTTTTCATTAGTTAGCACAACTTTGCATGAGTATTATCATGCTTTCATATGGTGCAAAACTTGTACGGGATAATCATATAACTGGACCTGATTTATTAGCATTCATTATTTATCAATTAACACTCGGTGGAATTTTAAGTGTAAATATATATATATGATTTGAAAATAAAAAAGTTTATCATTATGAAATATTTCTTAGGATATTTCACAAATTTATACATCACTTATGACAGCTGCTGGAGCAAGTCAATCAGTTTTTGATTATTTAGATCGTAAACCAATGCAAAAACCAAGTGGTATTACACAGCCACAAGAATTACAAGGTGATATTGAATTTGATAATGTTTCACTCCTCTATCCAGCAAGGCCAAATGAAATTGCTATTGAAGTATGATTGATTAATTTTCATTAAAAAGAAAAATTCTTTTTTTTTAAATTTTTTAAGAACTTGTCATTTAAAATAAAATCAGGTCAAACATGTGCTTTTGTTGGACCATCTGGTTCTGGTAATAAAAATATTTTCATTTTCAATTATGTATATATATATATATGTATCTATTTCATTTTTTATTATTATTAGGAAAATCAACATGTATTAATTTACTTGAACGTTTTTATGATCCTACTCATGGAAAAATTTTAATTGATGGTCGAGAAATTCATGAATATGATCATAAATATCTTCATAGAAAAGTGGCTATGGTTGGACAAGAACCAATTTTATTTAATAGGACTATTGAAGAAAATATAACTTATGCTATAAATAATAATGATGAAACAACAATGATTCAAGCAGCTGAACAAGTTAATGCACATGGATTTATTAGTGAACTTATTAATGGTTATAATACTAAATGTGGACAACGTGGTGGTCATTTATCAGGTTTGAATTATTTTAGATTATTGTTTTTTTCGATTTCTTTTCTGTTGATTATAGGTGGTCAAAAACAACGTGTATCAATTGCTCGAGCTATTATTCGAAAACCAACTATACTTCTTTTAGATGAAGCAACATCAGCATTAGATCCTGTCAATGAACGATTAGTAGCTATTTTTTTTAAAATAATTTTAAAACATTTTGTTTTGGTTTTTCATAGATTCAAGATGCTTTATATTATAAGAAAGAGAATTCAGAATCTCGAACTGT
The DNA here is from genome assembly GCA_905329745.1 of Rotaria sp. Silwood2. Classification (NCBI taxonomy): domain Eukaryota; kingdom Metazoa; phylum Rotifera; class Eurotatoria; order Philodinida; family Philodinidae; genus Rotaria; species Rotaria sp. Silwood2. The sequence goes on along the minus strand of CAJNSZ010000058.1, from coordinate 519,301 downwards.
ACTTATATCAGCTCATCGATTAAGTACAATAGAACGATGTGATAAAATATTTGTTATACATAAAGGTCATTTAATTGAACAAGGTACACATGATGAATTAATGATAATTGAAAATGGAATTTATCGAGAACTTATTCGACGACAAAGAATGAATATTGATGATGATTAGACGGGTTTTATTTTGTTCATTCAAGCATTTGTTTTGTTTTTTTTTTTTGTTGTACACTAAATATATTTAAAATATTCACCAAGATTATCTCATTTAAACAAGATTGTTGTGTTGTTTTTTGCAATAGAAATAAACAGATCAAAATTTTTTGGAAAAATAGTTTTTCAATACTCTTTTTTCTACTGCGTTCTTTCGACTTCAATAGGTTTATAGATACTAAATAGTGTTCTAATAAAAACTCTAAAAAGATTTGGGTTCCTATTGAAATTTGAATATCTTTTAGGATTTTTATTAGAACACTGTCTGGTTTCTATAGAAAAAAAAATATCATTGACATCAGAAGAGGCAAATAAAGAGATTTTCTCTTTAGTTCAATACCATATTTTGTAGAGAAGTATTCGCTCTACAAAATGACTGACTCTGACAATTTTAAGCATGTTCGAAAACAGACTTATAAGGTAAACAAAACCCTCTTGACTCACCATTAAAAAATAATTTTTCAGATTTTTCAAAAAAGTTCCTCGAGTAAAAATTTTTAGGAAGTCTATTACAAGAGTAATGCCAATTTTTTGTCCATTTTTGCCTCTTCAGTGCAAAATGACCCTCTGTTACAAGTCTGTTGTTTTCTTAGCCGATTAATCCAAATTTACTATTTTTGCATCATTTTCTAGAATACAGATTACTTTGGAGTACTATATATTTACACATCTTATTTAATGTCTACGGGAAGTAGATTTCCTTCTTTAGAAAAATAAGATATTTGTCTCTGCAGAAAATGTTTTCTAGTTCTGTCAAGATTCCCTCATAACTTAATAGTCAGAGATCACAGAAAAATTCTAAGCATATATTCTGAAAGAGTGCAAAACTCTCATTTCAATGCATTTATATACGTAAAAAAAGAACTAGAATATATATGGTCTAGAAACTTTTGATCCATCTCTTATTATCAATATAAAACGTGTGAACTTTCATTTATATTAAAGCATTACATTTCGATAGCTTCTTATAAAAAGAAACACTGTTATTGCAAACCCTATGGGATGAAAACATGAAACACGATATAACTGTTGTTGCTAATCTCATGGAAATTGTTTCATTCTAACTATATCGGGACACATTTCTTCAGCATCCTTTTACTTAATCCTCGACAAGTGCAATACGTAAGTGTTTTATATATTACTATGAGACCTTATTGATATACAACGTTTGTCATAGTATGTCACATAAGGGAGAAAGATTGCTAAGGTGTCTGTCATGATCTGTGGGAGGATTCTATACTTCAGTACTCCTGTTAAATTGTATTTCACAAAAGTGTCTCGTTAAGAAACTCTAACCATTCTTCGAATACAATTAATAATAATTTTTAATCGAAATCTGCATCATATGAAATGATTTTGTTTTGTTTTATAAACTTGAATATTTGATAATGAATCGCACAAAGCTACTATATAACATATGTTGTTAAACTTTCGATTGTATTTTCATATAAATTTCATTGGCATATTAATGGGATATAAGATATAAAAGCTAATCTTGGGAATTTGAACAAAATGAGATGATTATGATAGCAAAGAACACTGAATCTCATTTTATGAATTATATGAGAAATACATCATTAAATGAATATCTATACTAATTCTATCTTACTTGACTATGATACAATGTTACTCAACTTCATTATTTTTTAAGTCATTTTATTTATTAAAAGCTTTATTATTAAATTAAAATAGTCAAATGTCCACATGGTTTAACAATCTTCAAAGATTACAACAAAATCGTTGAAACGTTTAGATATTATTGTTATGTCGACTGTGAACCATCATACTCGAGTAAATGTTGTTGTTGTTGTTGAAATTAATAAAAATGATCGACAATGGATTGAATCATTGCTTAAAAGATTTGTAATTGACTGATAAATTTTTTTTTTGTTCATTCTCAAATAAATAAATTGCAACTAGAAAACGTAATTTCTATTGTAAAACCTCATTATCATATCTAAGTTAGATATTCGTAATGTAAAATACATATTTGTTTAGGATCCAAAAATTGATCCATTATCGTTATTAAAATCACCAACAGCTAAATTATTTAGAATTATCACCAGTGGAAAAAGTTAATTGACTTTGTGAAAGTTCCATTTCCATATCCAAAAATATGTTTATATTGTTAGTATTATAACTGCTAATGAAGATTTTCATGAGGACTTATTGAATATTGATTTAAATAATGTGTCCATACAAACACATAGACAGTCTGAATTTCAAATATTACCAAGGAATGATCAATTGATATTCTTTCAATAATCAGGATATAGAAACGCGATGACCTAAATAAGAATAGATTTAAATTTTACAGCATATGTTTTCTCTCAATTTTATTCAGTCGAATAATCTTTTATTAATGTCTCTTTGTAATAAAAGTTATGTATTTTAGAGTAGAATATTAATTGGATTTATTTCGAAAAGTGTGTTAAACTGCTCTTATGGAAAGTTACTCGTGCAAAGTATTTATCGTTTTCTATCTATTTTTTTTTCTTTATTAATTTTGAGGAATTTTTTGTTAAATAAACTTTTAATTTACAATCGTGTAATATAAAAAATTTATCAGATACTGCATCATATTATAAGAAAAATACGACAAAATTTGATGATTGGATTCAAAATTTTTCACAGCGATTGAACACTGATTTTGTTCTCAAAAATATATTTTGATATAATTTTTACTTGTTGAAAATTTGATAAAAGAAAATATAATTAAACTAATATTTATTATAGAATTAACTTAATTTTTTGAATATGTACTAAAAATATTTGCGTAATCTATTAGTAATCAAAAATCTAGAAATTTAATATTAAAATAACAGCTAAAATATAAATCGAAACAACTAAAGAATGTCTTAAATTTACTTTATAAATGTTTAAAATTAGATGCAAACCAATTGATTGATTAAATGACATATTTTAATCGATTTTCAATGACGGAGAACAATAAAAAGAGCACCACATGTTTTCATATGACTCCTAGTCAGATTTTAAATCAGTGAAACGCAAAAGAATCATAATTATTTCCGTTTTCTTTTCTTCAAAACGGCTGCACTTCTTAACCTTTGAGCATATGTGGGAAATGATTCACTAAATACAAGCTGTGACATCAGCATATATCTGTAAGTAACTAAATCGGAATTTTTGTAGTTCCGGTTCGCACAGTAACAACGGAAGTACATCATTATTCTGTCATGTACACAGAGATTACATAGCAAGTAAGATAATAACAATGTTCTAAGATAAATATAATATGATTGACTTTTCATGAGAAAACTTAATAATGAAATTGTTATTACATATGTCAAGCTATTTACGTAATATAATGAATTGATACGGACGTTTTCTTGCCTAAATAATATACAGTTATATCTAACGGCTTATAATTTTTTTCTATGACTTCTCAGAAAGATATGAACCAAATAAATTAATAAAAGCTATTATATAATTAAATTCATTAGAAATCTTCTTTGTCATATTTAGGATAACTGTAATTCTATGTATTAACGTCGAATGATTTTTTTTAAAATTCTTATTTACTTTGCCAATTTCAACATAAAAAGAAACGTTATTGAAACATGAAAATTTTATATACTTACACTATTTGTGTCAAATCATACTGTCTACCTGTATGCATATATATTTATTCTGAATGATTGATCATGAGTCTCTCATCATTTTTAGTTTTTTATGCATGACTGATTTTTCGTCAAATAAGAATACGAATGCGAGCAAAAGATATTCGCTACAATCACTAATAAAGAATACAAAAAATATGATGAAATTATTGCTGTCAGAAAAATAATAATTACAGATTGAAATGACTTATCATTGATTTGTTTTTATTTTTTTTTTGTGTGCGCAAAAATGTTTAGTTTAGTAAATATTTTCTTTTTTCTATCAATAGATACACATCTAAATTGAAAAAGTATATTTAATGTTAAAAATATGAATCAATAAATGGATGAAAAATAAAGTCGAGAAAGAAGTTTTTGTGAAAAAAAATACCGAATAATAAAAGTATTAACATGTTTCAATAATAAAAAAAAATTAAAATTCAGTATGCATAGACAATATTTTTCTGTGCTGAATAAATCAATATAAATATGCAAAAATATCCAATATTTTATTATCATCTGTTTATTAATAACTAACCATATGTTAGATATCTAATAAATAACTAAAAGAATAAAATTTAATCTCGCATTCAATATTAACTAAACATTCAGAATACAAGACTATGGCCTTTTATTATAGATATTCATATCATTCCTTCAAAGGAGGCATTCTATTCTGGGCTAGGTTTTTTTTTGCTTTAATTTACCTAGAAAACCAAAGACTTTTGAAAAACTGTTCAAACAGGCGTTTTTAGCAAGTAAACATCGAAAAACTAGAATTATTAGTACGGAAAACACTTTTTTATTAGAAAAAATAGAAATTTTACTCAAAAACTGAGTTTTCAAGTGCTAAAATGTGTTGGATTTTTAGAAAAGATTTTTGGAAACTTCATCACTTTTTATTATGCTTTGTGAATTTTTTTTATGAATGATCTCATAACCAGATTAACTTTTTATTCTAGGAAAGGGAAGTGAAGTTTACAAGGAAAGCAAATAATTATTTAATTTTAATCAATATTATACTAAAAATCTAATAAATAATTCGGTATCTATGATAAAAAACAAAATTTGTCTTTTTTTCTAATAGAAGACATATGTTATTAATAAATCTTAGTATTTGTTATTTACGCTTTAGATCATACTCAATTTTGACAAGCAGATAATCAATGAATTGAGCGCTGCCTTCTTTACAGATGTATTTCTAAATGAATAGATAAGTTATTGAAAAAGGAAATTAATCTTTTTTCTACATGTTTCTCTGAAGTGTAAGAATCTCGTCTGATAGTTCTAAAAATAACCACACATTAGTGTTGTTGGTTTTATTTGCATAGTCTAAACAGAATGAATTTTTTTTCCTTTTTGAATTTATTCATCAAGTATTCGATTAAATGTTTTTTTTTTTAAATTTAAATTATTGTTTACGATTATCAAAACATAACAAATTTTTTTTTCTAGATAAAATACGACAAAAAGAAAATTACTGCAGTGCATGTTATTTTAAAATTCGTAGAAGTTCTTTTTTTATGTTTATCAATCTTGGCCTTATACAGGTAATAAAATGAAACTTAACGTGTGAAATAGATCATATTATTTCATTTTTCACATATATATGTGCATTTGAATAACGATCTCATTCGAGAAGTACCAAGTGAAATGTAGCATATATATGTTATATCTGAATGAATAAATAATTATTTATATTTCATTAACTTTAGAAGTATTACTCGTACTAAACTTTAATTAATAGATATTTTATAAAATGTTCAAAAGAAAACTTTGTAAATGAATTAAAAATTTCATCCATGAATTATGAAAATATTTTTTTGTTTTGTTTTCAAAATCAACAAATAACAAATAGAAAAAGAAACACAAATTATTATTCAATAATATAAACATTCGTTAAGTTTTTTGTTTTTTTTGCTTATTCAAGTAAAAGAAAATAAATTTTTACTGATAACAGAGTCTTTTTCTTTCTTTTTTTCTTGTTCTTTCTCGTTTTTTTTTCTTTTTCTAATCCTATTTCTAGCATACATTTTTCATTAAGAGTTATCAGTACTATGCACAAGCATGACAATGAAAGTGATAGAACAAGAAAAATCTATCGATCTAGTTTTCTGTTCACTTAACAAAGCATCGATTGAAGATGACAGGCTCTAGTTGAAGAAAAAAGATAGTAAATTTCTATGATATAAAAAAAAAAGAAAAAAAACTTAGTCATATAGCCAAGCTTTTACAAGAACGAGTAAGAGAAACGTTTTGTTCTCTTCCACTGGTGACACTCGTACAACCATTCATGCTAGTGCGCTCTCCTTCTTTCGTCTAAAGTCTAAACCATAATCAGAGAGAAAAAAAAGAAGAAAGAAAGAAAGAAAAAAAAATATTATTTTGACAAACAACAGTAGATTCATACTTGCCCTCATGTTATGCTGCCATCAAACTAATACAAACGTCGGATACGTTTCTCTTTCTAGTGAACCCTATTCATATATTACTATGAACGATAGATTACTACTCTTCTTAAGAATGACATATATATAATATATATCTCCTAATATATAAGCAGACAATGAAAAAACAAAAAGCTAACAAAATCTCGGCAAATCAAAACAATGGACATATGATAATTATATTATTGATACTAAATTAATACCATTAACAATGTCTATATATTCAATCCCCCTTTTTTTCGGCATCTATTAATGAGAAAAAACATCAATTGTAAGTGTGTACCAAACGTCTGAACCTAAACGTGTTATAGAATGAATGTCTAAGAGAACGTAAAAAGTTACACAAAGAACGATGGGTATTATTAATAGTACTATATTAAGTACAAGAACGAAATACAATCTAGGATAGTTCAGTTCATTTCTCTTCGGATCACATTCAAAAGGTAAAATATGATTATCGTATTTGTCTTCTTTTTTTTTTTAGTTCGATATTAACAGTTAAAAATCAACACTGATGCAGTGTTGTAAGTTAGGAAAAATAAATATCGCAGGTTACTACGAATTATATTATTTACCTACCAATCGCCAAGGGACTGAGTTAGATTTTTTTAAAAGGATTTTTTTTGCTTTGATCATAAGTAGTTTACACTCGAAAGTATTTCTTTTGAATGCGTTAAGAAAAAAAACAGACATTTTTCTTCGTTTTTTACTTTTGATGAAAATGCAGTATGTTTGATTATATTTAATACATTTTTTTTTCTTGAGTTAGTCAATAGCAAATGTAAGATTAATAAATGATGAGTTCGCTTATTATTATTTTTCATTTTTTAAATTAATAAAGTCATTCTATTAAAAGTGCATATAGACACATCTATAGAGCATAGTTCGAACGTACTTATATATTATTTAGCTCTTTATTTATTTATCTTTTTCTTTGTTTTTCTCTCAGTGAGTATGAAATTAATCGACTGGAGCTTTTTTTTCTTCTCATTCTGTTTCAGATTGAGTATCACTAGTAATTAAATCGTCGATTGAAGACCATCCGTTGTAGGAAATTGGAATATGAGAATTCTTTATATTCTATAAGATAAAAAAAAAAGTGAAAATAATTTCGCTTCCGATTTCTGTTTTACTGTTTTTTCTTTTGCTTTTTTTTTTGTTTAAACATATCAAAATTACTTATGAATAGAATCAACATACGATCTATAAAAGTGTAAGTTTTGTGATTATATTCCAGCAATGATGAACCCTCTGAAATATATTCTTTTCTTGCATTCTACAAGTTAACGTCATTATTAATAGAGCAACAAGTTGCCGAGAATAGAAGCAAGAGAGAAAGAGAGAGAATCAGATAGATGAGAAAAAATGAGAGAATGTAATGCTAGTTTTCTGAGAAGCTGTAGAGGATGTCGTCGTTTTTTCTTTTCTTATATACAGCAAAAATATGAGATGACGATAAAGGAAAAAAGAAGAAAGAATAGAAAGAGAACTGAAATATGTTGATGATTGGTGAAAGACAGTAATCGGAAATACAGGGAGCAGAATAGTACAACATGTTGCGTGCACATCGTGTCACATTCGATTTCTAATAAATCTCAATTGTGATGTTTATCACTTATCCTTTTTCCTAGTATTATACATAGTAAATCTTCTTGTAAATTTCTATTTTGTTCGTAAGAGTTCTATTTGATCGTTCTGTGTAAACAGAAAAATAACAAACCCTTCAAAACTTTCAAAGTTTATTAACGAGATGGGTACTTAAATTGACATATTTTCGACCATGTAAACATATATTAAAAGAAGACTTCTAAATACTTTGCATGAAGATAATAAGCAATCTTTTTTCACATAAATATATATTTAGGTTTTATGTAATCTATAGATTTTGTAAAACCGACACGTTTGTAGCATATATTCTAGTTAAATATTATTTGGTAGAAGTATCGTCGAAAAAATTATTTCTTCATTCATCATCGTTACAAATCAAATAAAGGGTAGACATTGAGTTTATGTTTCCTCACCTGGGAGTTTATTTACTTTGCATTGTATATGTAATCACCGATTCATTCTTCTTTCCTTTCTACACTTGGTCGGTTGTCTTTCGTTTTTCTTTTATTGTTACTTATCGAAATATGTCATAAGTTCGCAGTTTTTCAGTATCAATATTCATCATACTATGTATGTGCGTATGTAACTGCTGGGTTCTTATCTTACCAAGGTCGCTCAATGACCTTTTCATGGCAATGCATTACTTCTTTGTCTTTTCTTTGCTTCACAGAACAACTGGAAGCCATTTTGATGGATAATTCTCTTTATTATATACAGGACCGAAGATTTTCTTAGCAGTTTGCCAGACAAGTTTATATATTTTTCTTCTTAATTAATGTCAAATTTTGTTATTAATCAATCGATACATACGAACTATTGTTTTTTCTTGGTGTTTATATTTTTATATCTTTTGTTTTGCTCTTTGTCTTAAAGGATCTTTTTTTATTTTTGTTCAGAACTCTTTTATATAAAAAAAAAAAACCATGTCCGATTCATTCGGCGGATTTTCATCCTATCCGCCAATACCAACTGATCGAGATCATATGAGTTCGGATCCATCATCAGCATTAAACAGTCCTATATCTGATTTTCGACGAAATGAAGCTCGACCAATAATAACTGATGATGGTAAATATTTTGTTCGTTAATTTTTCATATTTAAATGATGTTATTTACACATTTTAATTTTGATTAGACCGACATAAATCGATATATCATCAACCAAGTTTAACAGCATATAATCCAAGTGAAAGACGTCGAAGACGTCATCGTCGTTTACGTCAACCTATGGAACCATCTGATTTGACATTTAGATCAATTCCATATAATGAAACAAATGAGTCAACTAATATTCGTAAAATTGAAAGATTTATTTTTGAAATTTGAAAAACTAAAAATCTATTTGTTTTCTATGAAGAAAGTCCCAGTGCACGTGTTCAATTTTTACTTGGTGATGAAGATCAAGAATATGATGATGAAGAACATAAACCACATGATTTATTTATTGAATTGGATGAATTAGTAACTGATGCAGAAAAAACAAACGAATCTGGTGAACCAGTTGATCAAGGTTGGAAAGAAACTGCTAGGTAATATCATAACTATTTTTTCATTTAAGACAAAAAAAGAAAGGTTTATAAAAAATTTCTTTTAGATGGGTTAAATTTGAAGAAGATGTTGAAAGTGGTGGTCGATGGAGTAAACCACATGTTGCTACATTATCATTACATTCATTACTTGAATTACGAAATTTTATTTCAAAAGGAAGTGTTATACTTGATATGCATGCTGATCAATTGCCGGTTATTATTGGTTAGTATTTAATTGTAAATAGATAATAATTATATTATAATATTTTATTTTATTTTTTTTTCGTTTTTATTGATTAGATATGATTCTTGATGATATGATTGCTAATGAATTATTACCATCTGATAAACGTTTCATTGTACGTAATGCACTTCTTTTGAAACATGTTCATCAGGTTTGATTTGTTCAAAGTTTTTTTGTTTATTTAACTAAATAAATTAATTAATAAAAACTTTAGCATGAAAAAGAATTTCATCGACAGTTACATTCACAAGAAATAAAAAAACCATTACCATTTACACGTTCATTAGCAGAATTTTCACGAAATCGTTCACAAAAAGATGTAACTGCATCAATTGTTGATCAAGGAGCATTAGCAACAGCTGCAAGTAGTTCAGCATTGCCAGCAAATCCTAATCAATCACCAACACATTTTGTTAAATGTAAGATTTAAAAAACAAAAGGAAAAATAACATATTTAACTGAAGAAAGAAATAATCAAATATTTCATAATAATAATAGGTCATCCTTCGTGTGAAAAATTTCTGACAGGTATTTTTATTTATTTATTTCTGCATATTCCCTATTTTACACAATATATCCTGTATGCTTGAGCATATATCATATTCAAACTGTATGAGATATTCTGATTGTAATAAACAACGTACTTTGCGTAATTTCTGATCCACGTGTAAGATCCTTTTTATATGATAGATAAATGCACTAAAAAAATAAAGTAGTTCCACTGCATGAGAATGAAAACACTTTTTTTCAAAACAAAAAAAAAAAATGATTGATTTTAATATTACTAATTATAATGTTATCAACTAACAAGTATAATTATTTTAGTCGCTAATGTAGAACCATCCAAAACACGAATACCTGAAGGTGACGAATCAGCTGTTGGTTTATCGACTACTGAATCTCGTGTTAAAGTAAAAACAAAAGAGAAATTTTTCGATTAATTAATCTATATGGTTTTTGTTTTTCGTATAGATTAATTTACATTTTATGAAAAAAGTTCCAGCTAATGCTGAAGCTACAAATGTTTTAGTTGGTGCTGTAGATTTTCTTCAAGTACCAATCTATGCATTTGTTCGGCTATCAAAAGGTGTTACATTACCTGATCTTGTTGAAGTTTCACTACCAACACGTTTTCTCTTTATACTTCTTGGACCATGTAATGAGCATTTACGTTATCATGAAGTTGGACGTTCCATAGCCACATTAATGGCTGATGAAGTATATATCTAACTAGAAAAAACAAATTTTAATTTTGATTTTTTATTTTAGATTTTCCATGATGTTGCTTATCGAGCACGCAATCGAGATGATCTACTTGCAGGTGACTAAAGACAGGTGATGTAGTTCAGAAATAGGCAAAATTCGAAAAAATAAAATCAATCGAAACAATCATTGAGAACCAGATAGAGAATTATGCAGAAAAAAAAACATATAAAAAAATAAAAAAGTAAAATGCTTTAAATATAATTTTTCTAGGTATTGATGATTTTCTTGATCATGTCATTGTATTACCACCGGGTGAATGGGATCCTAAAACACGTATTGAACCACCAAAAAGTGTACCAAATAAAGTAAAATCAAAATAAATTTTAGTTGAAAAATGAAAAATATTTTGTACAAACAAACTATATAGGAAGATAGACTTGAACGAAAAAAAGCCAATGGTCTTACACAAATGACTGCAGAGGAACATACCGAACATGAATTTGATCCAGCATTGAATCGAACAGGAAGGTTAGGAAAAGATAAATAAAAGAAATAATTTATTTGTTTTGTATATTAGATTTTGTGGTGGTCTTATTAATGATATAAAACGTAAAATACCATTCTATTTGTCAGATTTTGCTGATGCTATATCATTTCAATCTCTTGCGGCAATTATTTTTCTTTATTTTGCTTGTTTATCACCAATTATTACATTTGGTGGTCTTTTAAGTAGAGCAACTGATAATAATATGGTAATATAATCAAAAAATAATAAAAACAAAAGTTATTTTATTGAAATTTTAAGGCTGCAATTGAAAGTCTTCTATCAGGTGCCATTTGTGGTATTTTATATCATTTACTTGCCGGTCAACCATTAACAATCTTAGGTAGTACAGGTCCTGTACTTGTTTTTGAAACAATTGTCAATCACTTTTGCAAGTATAAAATCAACAACGGTTTTCTTTCCGGTGAATCAAGCATTATTTTATTTTTTAGAAATCAAGGATACGATTATATGAATTTTCGTTGTTGGATTGGTTTGTGGACAGCAACGATATTGTTAATTATAGTTGTTACCGATGCAAGTTATCTTGTAAAATATATAACAAGATTTACGGGTTAGTTATTTTGTTTTTTTTTTCTTGGAAAATAATATTCTCTCAAAATAGAGTTTTTACTCTGTTTAAATATTACATTGTTCTATTTAATAATTTTATAATTATATTAAATAAGGTCATATAGAATTGATTTTCTAATTAATTTATTTTGTTAAATTCATTGAAGCATGATTTCGTCTGATGAATATTTTATTAGAAAATAGAAACATTACTGAATGAAATGCAAAACCATTCAAAAACAAACTTATGAAAATAAACAGATCATTGTTAGCGTGACTTGATCTAAGATTTTGATAATAACTTTTGGCGTGTGTTGCTTTCAAAATCAATAGATCAAATTAAATTATAATAGAATAATATTATGAAACAATGAACATATTGACCTAGAAGTCAATTTTAAGCTTAACAGTTTTTTTTTTAATTTTGTTCAATTGATCTAAAAAATTTACATGATAGAAATGTTTATAATTATCTATTAAGGTTGTAAATATGACAAATTGACTTTTCTTTTTCAATAAGTAGTTTTCCAAAATTGATTGAAAAACAAATGAAATTCCATCGGGATTTCCTCAATCGAACATAATATTGTGTATCTATAGAAAAGCTAAATCAAGAATTCATAATTAAAAAATTTTTTTTTTAGATTTTTTCCCTCGAGAATATTGTTTTTATTTTTTTTTGTTTGTTTTAGAGGAAAGTTTTGCTGCTCTTATTGGTATTATATTTATTTATGAAGCATTTGATAAAATGATTGAAATAAATAAACATCAACCTGTTCGATTAAATACAAATCGATTTTTACCGCCAGGTTGTACATGTTTGCAAGAAAATAATGCATCAAATTGGACAACAACAATGACAATAAGCGTAAAAAATTTTATTTTAGTTTTAATTTTTTTTTTCAAAATTAAATTTCTTCGATTTAGGCATGTTTTAAAAACAAATCTTATCAATTTTTTGGTGCATGTGATAATGTCTATGAAAAAGCATACATACCAGATGTATTTTTCTTCTCAATTCTTTTATTTGCGTCAACATTTATTTTAGCATATACACTGAAAAGTTTTAAATTTAGTCGATTTTTACCAATGAGTGTTCGTATTGATTTTTTTGTTGTTTGAAAAATTTTTTATTAATCTTCTAATTTTATTTAGATGCGTTCAAAAGTGAGCGATTTTGGTGTTGTTATAGCTATATTTCTCAATGTATTCTTTGATTATTTAATTGGTCTTGATACACCAAAATTAACTGTACCACAAAAATTTGCTACAACAAAAGAAGGTCGTGGTTGGATTATAAATCCATTTGGAAAAAATCCTATTTATATGTGGTTTGCTGCACTTTTGCCAGCATTATTAGCTACAATACTTATTTTTATGGATCAACAAATAACAGCTGTTATTATAAATCGAAAAGAAAATAAACTTAAAGTAATTTGAATTAAAATTATCATAAAGAGTTTTTGTATTTGTATTTGTTTTTGCTTTGTTTTTAATAGAAAGGATGTGGTTATCATCTTGATTTATTAATTGTAGCAGTTTGTATTGGAATTAATTCAATATTTGGTCTTCCATGGTTTGTTGCAGCTACTGTACTTTCAATTAATCATGTTATTGCACTTAAACTTGAATCTGAAACAGCAGCACCAGGTGAAAAACCAAAATTTTTAGGTGTTAGAGAACAACGTTTGACTGGTTTTGTTGTATTTCTTTTTATTGGTTTATCAGTATTTTTAACAAAACTATTAGCTTTTATACCAATGCCTGTACTTTATGGCGTTTTTCTTTATATGGGTATATCATCAATGAAAGAAATTCAATTAGTATCACGTATATTATTAATTTTTATGCCGGAAAAATATCAACCAGATTATGTTTATCTTCGTCATGTACGAACACGTCGTGTACATATATTTACATTTATACAATTAAGTTGTTTAGCTATGTTATGGATTATCAAATCGATTCAAAGTATATCCATATTATTTCCCATAATGGTTTTAGCATTAGTTGGTGCAAGAAAAGTAATGGATTATATATTTACACAACGTGAACTTGAATATTTAGATGATATTATGCCAGAAGTTGTTAAAAAAGAAATTGAAGAAAGGAGAAATAGTGTTGTTGAAGCAATGGATGATGATGGAACGAAGGTTTGTTAAGACATGATGTTTTGAGAATATGAGGAAACATAAGAAACGAATGTTTGTAACCTTTTTTATGATTTTCGTTCTATCGAAAACTACTCGAGAGATAAGATCACGTAATGTATAGTGTAAGTATTGCTTAAGTGCTTGCATAACACTCACTTAGAAAGTATTTCAATAGATTAGATAATAATAAAGTAAGGTAAAAATTCTCGAGGAATTTTGTTTTCCATATAGCATTGCAATGGTATATCGTCGAGTCTTAATCTTTGGTTTTTTTTGTTAGAAAGAACAAAATTTCTAGTGCAAATATGCATAAAAGAATGTAATTTAAAGAAAAAAAATTTCAACCAAATACGCAAAATTTTATTTTTATTTTTCAAGTTTCATAACGTAAGGAGAGAGAATTATGGAAACAAACGGAAAAATAGAAATATTTCATATATTTTAAAACGGTCGATATGAACACAGTTATCGAATCTTAAGGTAGCACTGATTTTTCGAAACTAAAGTGAAATTTTTCTATGTGAGTACCTCCTTATATTAGGCAGTTCATACTCCGTTTAAGCCAATTTCGGTAGGAATGAGCTTCTTAGAAATAAACATCTCCTTATTCTGAGCAGATGACACTTATTTCTCGTCCCATAAACAATAATAAACTCTGCTGCAAACGACATATGTTCTATCAATCACACGCAGAACGAGACAAAACGATGTTATACGTATTGCGTTATAATCAACAATCATAGGATACGCATAAAAAGAAAAAAAAACTACCAGTGCATACTGGAAAGAAAAAAAAGCAATATTAAATAATAGCAACAGTACTTGGTGTAACATTTGTGCTGACAGCTAGTAACATCAAATCATGTCAATATGTGCTGCTTTACTTCTGATTAAAAACATTTGAACTAATAAATTGTTGGAAAGAAGAAAAAGATGACCTTGTGCAACCAAAAAGCAATTGCAACTGAATACTTATAGGTTGCAGAAAAGAAACGGGAAACCTTCCAATAAGAAGTGCATCCGTAGCGTGGGCGCTTTTGATCGATCTCGATGGTTTCCCACAGTAGAGATCTTTTATTATAGCAATCATAGTCAAATAACTAAATTCTAGTTCGCAACAGAAGTTGTTAGAAGATATATTTTATATGAAAGAGGAAGTTTATGAAAGTTCGTTACTAAAATGACATTATTTAGAATAGTATACAGCTTTTCTATAAGATATTCAAATAAGACTTTGTTTTAAAACTAAATTATCTGTTGTTTAGTTTCTTATATGCTAGAACAATTATTTTAATATCATACGAAAGCCATCATTGTAATGAATACTTATGCATATATTTGATGCTGGAAAACATTGAAAGTCAGTAATAAAAAAGATTAAGCAAATATATTCAGATACAAAAATTCTGACCGATATTGCGGAACTTTCCTGATATCTTTTCCTTTTTAAGATTTTTCTGATCTTTAGAAAAAATTTCGAACCAAATTCTTTCATACATGTTGTATTCGAAATCAATTCTCTACGATATTGTATTGTAACACTATATCGAAAATAAAACTAATACTTAAATTTTGTTCCGTCCATATGAATTAAGCAGGGGCATCACAGTAATCTATAATGAGAACAATTACTAGGACTTTTTCTCAATTACGAGTTCTTCCTAAAATGAAAGCCAAGTTTTTAAAGAAAATTTCTAATTGTAAAATGTTCAAGTAATGAAGTTCCATATTGAACTTTGGGTACTATTTCCAATACTTATTTTTAAAAAGATTTCAATACAATCTCAGTTGCTATCTCGTAAAATTTTTCACTACATCTACATCAAAATTTGTGTGATTATAGTATGAAGAAAATAGAATACTTTAGTGCTATAAAATTCAGATTTCAACATATTTTAAAGTACTAAGAAATGATTCAAAGTACAAATAGTCTAAATTTTCTTCTAATTATTTTCTTAGACAAGTGACACAATCACATTTAACACTGGTGAAATTCGTATACCAGTTGGTCACGGTCAAGTAATGAAAGTACCAACAGAAAATGTTAAAGTAATGATTAATTAATTTATATTTTCATCTATATCGATTTTCTTTGGTTTTCCTTTTTTGTAGATAGATACATCAACAGGTGTCATAAATTTTTCTGAAGAAGTTGGTAAAACATTTCTATGGCAATCAATAGCTAAAACAAAAGATAAAGAAGCAACATCTGAAGAAAAATTGCACACTCCAAAACAACCACCTTATGATAAACCATCACGTGGATCAGCTCTAAAGAAAAGGTTTCTTATTGAAAGGAATGAGGTCGATAACTTGGGAAATTGTCGTCCTCGAGAAATTTCATTTTTTCTTTCTATCTCTAACTATCACACAAGTTATCTGAAAATGAATCCTAGGGTAAATTGCTCGATTGTCATCGCATGTAAATTGAACCTCAGTATTGATGATAATCAACACTTTTTTTATCTATTTATCTCACGAGTGAGCGACTAGGCTAGTTTTTATATGGTTCAACAGCAATTTTCAAGCGTTTTCAAATTGTATTAGAACATAGACGAAAAAACATCAGCCACATCAAGAAATCCGAAGAGACTATTCTCGACACATGATTATGAGCCTTTTCTTACTGATATTCAGTAGATTTTGATAAGAAAAACTACGATTTGGGTGAAAACTAATATGATATTCTAAATTAATATCTCAAATTGAGTGAATTTACATGTATTTCAAATATTTGCAGAACTTTTTTTGCCATCAAAAACTTCACCCTTGGTTTCCTTCAGCGTTGAATCAAAAAAAATGAACTTGATCGAGAAATTATTTTGATAGTGGAAATCTAACTCTAAGGTTATAAAACGATAGTAGAACTTCAAATAGCAAATGAATAAACAACAACCAATTCTGAGAGAGACCAGGGATCATTTTTTCGACGGAAAGAAAGGCTGCGAAAAGTTTTGAAAGACGCATAGATACACTCAGTTTTTGATGCTGATTCACAATATCATATTATTTTCCATCGAAATAATAATTTTCTTATCAAAACCTATTAAATATCAGACAAAATAAATTATAGAATCATATCTCGAGATTTCTGTGTATGGCTAGTATTTTTTCTCAATATTTTAATACCATTTTGAAGTGCCTGAAAAGTGCTGATTATCATCAATAGTTGGGTTAAATGTACATGTGATGACCATTGACTAATGCTACCAGAGGTGACTTTCGGAGATCTTATGTGACAGTTTGACATAGGAGAAACGATATTTCTCAAGGAAGCCAATGTCAAAAGTTGTCGACTGTTCTCGCCCTTTGTAAAAGTGTACAAATAAAATTTTGTTTTTTAGAATTCGTAAATTAAGTATAAGTATACTTGGTCCAGATGAAGATCGACCATTAGTAACTCCAACTAATGACGTGGCACTAAATCCAATAAATCAACAATTACCATCCATTGTAATTGAACAAACAGAAACATCAATGCCACATGATAATACTGAGCAACGTCAACGAACTAGCTCAAATGCGAGCAATAAGAATGACATAACAAAAATGTGATGAAAGTTTTTCTTTTTTTTTCTTTTTGTTTTTTTTTTAATTTTTAATGTCGAACTTATTTTCACCCTCAGATAGTTATATCAAACAGTGATCATTTTGTTTCTTTTTATTTAATTTCGCGAACAAAATTCTTTATGACAAAACAGCACACGTATATATATATATATGTCTTTCTTCGTAAAGACAAATGAAATTCGAGTTTGATATGCATCAAAAACTCCATCAACATTCATTTTTATCAATATAGACCATCTTTTTTTTTCATTTTTCTTCCATTTTTATTTATAGAATCGTTTTTTTTTCTTATCTCAATGTACTAATGAGCAACCGTTTGTCTATTTGCTTTCAATAGTTTACAAGTGTGCGTATATTCGTATTTAATAACTTTTGTTGTTTAGTTTGGTTTTCGTTGTTTGCCTTTGTGCTGGCCTCATTAACATTTTATATCTGTAAAACTAACTCAGAACATTAAAAAAGGCAAGAAGAGGAAATATGACAAGACAATATAGTGTTGTTTTATAATCTACTAATACAAAATATCTCTGTAGTATTCATCATTAATTAAATATTAGAGTAAATATATTTTTCTTCATTTAATAATTTATTTTATACATATACAAGACAAAAAAGATCTTAAAATTTTAATAATATGTAAGCTATTTATAACACAATATACTGAATAATAGTTTAATCGGAATTTACACTTATCGTTCAAATGTAATCATGAAACCTTTGCAATAAACTAAAGTATATATATATAGACATAATTACCTACTTCATGTTTTTTTTCAAATTCATCAGAAGACTGTTTGTGCTCAATTAGTTTTTTTTTTATTTCGAGCTATTTTTTAGAAGAAGTAATGTGACAAGAACATAGTACGGCACGTTCTTTTATGTGCACTTTGCCAGTGCATCGTATATTCATTTTACACCTTATCATAAATTTTTTTTCCTAATCGATGTTGATTACTTATGAGAACTGTTGTCTAATTCAAATAAAAATAAATATCTTCATTAATGAGTCAAACAATTCATGTTTGTTATTTTGACAAAAAAAGAAAAGAAAACGATCCTATATTTACCATCGAGAAAACAGTTCTAACAATCGCAAAAAAGAAAGCAAACAAACAAACATCATGAGTTCGATTGATTTGTTCCTGGTATTGGTCCAAGTATTTCAATATTTGTTATACGAATCATAGTCAATGGATCACGCCAAACTATGCAAATAAGATAACTGTTTTTTTTTCTTTTATAATAATAAAATAAATTTACTTACGAAAATGTTTTTCACCAACTTTTTTCTTTCTTGGTGCATACCAATAATCCATTTGAGTTTGTGATAAAGTTTTTTCAATAACAATTCCTTCAACTCGAACAAAATGTGGATCAAGAATAGGTCGTCCAATAACTGTAAAATCTGAACTACCAACAAGAAGAACCTTAAAAAAAAAAAGAATTTTATTTTCTATAGAATTATAAAAAACTAACTTTTTCAAATCGAATTCTATCACCAATTGTTGGATGAAATTCATCAACCTTACAAATAATATCTTCTGTTGTTACTTTTCGTTGTTCATTACCAATTTGAATCACAGCAAATAGTCGATTTTGATATTTATCTTGGACAATATTATTTACTTTATTATACAATTGTTGAACTTCTTTATCATGATGAACATTGTCGGGTACAAGTTTACTACACCGAAACAAAATGTTTTTCTTTTTTTCCATAATAATAAATATGAAAAACAACTTACGGAATAGTTCGAATAAACATTGGATGTTGTTGAAAAATTGATCTCTGTTTTACCAGTAGAGATAAACATCTGGTTAAAGTATTCATCTTAAAGAAAAAGAGAAAGAATAATATTCATTAACATCTGGCTTCAACAAAAATCACAATTATCATCGAATCAACCGTCTTGTTTTTTTTTTATACATTGAGGAAAAGAAAAACAAAAAGAATAAACATAAGATGAATAAGTTGTTCTAATTACACTTAAAAAAATTTCTCAATCAATTAGCTGTAGCACCAATAAGATTCGAACCATCTTCGCCAACTTCAAGAAATTGTCGGCATTGATCTTGTACACATTCACCTTTTGGTGTAATTAAAAAACGAGAATATGAACCATCAGAACACAGAGCTTTACAAAGAAGTAACAGAAAAAAAAACTGATTTTAATCGACTAAAAATAAAACAAAACATACCAATTACTGTTTTATTTGAGTCCGAATTAGGACCGAATGCACATATACTTATTGTATTTTCAGGTAAATGAAATTTACAAGAACTCCATTGTGAATTAAAATATTTGGGTAAAAATGCTACGGCACTTCATTCAAGAAAAAAACAAAACAAAAATAAATATAAATTTTTCAAAAAAAAATAACCAACCCTGATGATCGTGATTTATTCTTATGTGATTCTTCTATATAAAAAATATGTACCGTTGAATGATCACTTGACACACATAAAAGAGTTGAATCTTGATTAAAATTTATACTTAGATAACAAGAAAAATTTATTTCTTAATAAAAATTTATTTAAAATTATTACCAATAAATCGTTGCATGTTGAGCACCACGTCGTAATTCATTAAGTAATTGACTTGTTTCTGTATCAAATATTCTTATTAATGTTCCCTATATTGAATAAAATCATAGATGTTCTTTTTTTTAAAACGAAATTTTTACAAATTAATTACTTTTTCAGATGCAGTAGCTAAACGTGTACCAGTCATATTCATAGCAAGATCTATAATTTCAATATGATTAAAATAGTTAGTTGAATTTTAAAAGAAAAACTTACACATAATAGATGCTTCATGTGCATGAATTTCTACAACAGGTTTTTCTGTTGCAGCTAAATCAACTAAACAAACTTGACCAATTGTTCGACTTGGATAAGCTATAAAGGATTTTGAACCCGATGGACAAACCACACAAAGACCTTTTTTTTGTTTTTATAAATAATAAAAATTAAATTTAAGAAATAAATCTATTCATACCACGAGTATTAGTACATGTTTCAAAAACATGTAATTGTTGAGGATTTTGTGTAAACGTATAAACTTTAATCATTGTTTCAAGTATAACAATAATTCTAAAATTAAAATTTTCATTTTTGTTTTTCGCTTAAAATTTTCATTCTTTTCTTTTTATCTACCGATCTCGACGCAAACGAACACCTTTAACTTCAGTTGAAAATTCAAGTTCAATAACAACACGTTTTTTTGCATCATCCCAAATCATAACTAATAGAAATAAAAACAAAGAAGATCTTTTGATATTCAATTTTGTTTTGCTAATTGCACAACTCAGAGATCAATGTGTAGATTTTTTTAATGAAATTTGATCATTTTATTATCAATAGATTTGATTTTTATCATCATTGTTGTGCATTAGAATTGCTAACTCGAATCCTCAATACATTAAGCCGGGTCAAAGGTCGATAATCTATTGGGATGCTCAACTCATTGAAATTTCTCTGTTTCTTACCTTTTGATGTAGAATACTTAGGTGATTTTCCACCACCAACAAGTGCGACATAATTACAACGAAATAACATTTCAACTTGTCCAATACCACCATCACCAAAATCTAGAGAACATAGAAGATAATAATTGAAAACAGTTTATTGTTTTTTCATACCTTGCCGTTGTGTTTGACGAAGTGGATCGGAATTATATATTCGAAAACCATTTTCAAGACCACAAGCAAAACAATCTAGATGATTTTTAATACATAAAGATAAGAATATATACATATGTAATAAAATCTTACTAGCGTCTTGATTAAAGCCAACAAAAAGAAGACCATCTTTGGCCGATTTTACATTGGCGAGATTCATGTCATTCAATACGACATGAGATAATCTTTGAATCGTCAGTAGTTCTTGTCGAATATTATTAGCTATTCGAAAAAAATTAGTATGCATATTTGTTCATTAAATAAACCAATCAAAATTAACGTAAACAGATGGCGTATAATATTGTATATCATACTGGAGCGATTATCGGATACTTCCATATTTGAATTATTAATTATAGACAAGGATGTCTTAGAGTCATCAAGATTGAGAGAGGGAGTTCAACTCTTATTATGGAAATCCATGAGCAAAAACACGAATAAAATCGTTCAGTTTTGCTCGGAAAAACGAAAATTTTGCCAAGAGATTGAAGAATATCCTGATTCTATATAATCACTTTTCAGACGCAGGAACAGGCAAAGTTTGCCAACACAATAAACATTGTTTTGATAGTGAAAAATCTTCTCTACTTTGATAATAATCATCTTTGTATCTGTCTTTTCATAGGTCATATTATTTGATGATTTAGTTTTAATGTTAGATGAATAACAATTTCTGAAGTATTGTATACTGAAAGTATAATGTTTATTATATAGCATTCAATAGTTCAAACGAACATTTCTTTCATGTAGAAACGAAAATTTCTTTTTCGTATATGAATTACGATTTATTAATAGACCATTATTTGTTTTTTAACTTTGCATCTAGTCCATAAGTAATCAATAGATAAGAACAGGTAAGTATCTTGAAAGAGAGTTCTTATCAATATTTGATCATATGAAAGACCATGAATCTAATTTTTAATGTAATGGCTATGCTTTTCCTAGATGACTCTATCATCTGTCAAGTAAAAAGAAATAAAATAAGTCAATCTTGATACTTTTTCATTACTTTCTATATGTTATTATGAGAAGGAAAAATAATCGAAATATTCTTTGAAATGTAGCAACTTAGCAATAGAAGTAGGCATCCGTTCAATTTATATATTAATTGGTTCGAAAAGCAATGTGATTCAAATATGTTCCGAAAGAATTTTTAGAATGGAGATGAGAACAATATAATTATCAATTTCTCATGTTTAAACAAACAAAAACATGAAGGATAAAGTGTTAAAACTATTCTTTAGTTGAATTTCATAATTCATCAAAAGATGTCACTAAATAACACATTCAATAAAAAAACCAATATCAAGAACCAATAATACAAGTTTTTTTTATAGGTTAAAAAATGGCAAAATCTCGTGATTGAGGAGAAAATATGATTCATTTATCATAAATATTATTTTGTATTTTCTTGTGTATACGTGTCAGCCTTTACATAAAAGTCTGAAAAAAACACACGTTTTCTCAACAAAAACAATCATTGTTTTTTTTTTGCACTCAATAAAACTACTCAAATGTCAAGTTCGACTAGAGAAGATGATAGTAATGATGAATTTGAAAGTGCAGATGAAGGTGAACCAATATCTCCTCCTATAACTAAACCTCCAACTCCACCTCTTTCATCTGATCCCATACTATCATCTACGAATGAAAATCCAGATCAATCAATATCACATAAATCACCTGTAACTGATGGTTGGGATGACTGGAATATAGATGATGAACAACCAAATGAAACTCCAATAAAAACTTCCAAATCATTACAACAAGATTCTATATCATCAGGATCATCATCACCTTCAAAAACAGGTGATAGTTTATCACAAATTGGTTCCGATGAAGATGATCAATCACAATCGTCTATTCAACAATATATACAACGAAAAAAATATCGTAAAAAACAAAATGATTTAAATTTAAATTTAAATAAAGAAGATAATAAACAAAATACACAATTATCTCATTCAATTCAACGACATGATGAAGAAACATCATCATCGACAACAACAACAACTAAACATGATGTTAAAGATGCACATCAGATTTTAGATCAACTTGCTGCTCAATCACCAAAACATACAGTGAATTTAATAAATATTTTCTTTATTCAAAAAAAACAAAAAAAAAATAAATTATCTTCTTTTTTTCAGTCAACTTGGCATAATCCATGGAGTAATTTTGGATCATTCTTATCAACAGCTAAACAAAGTGTTTCAACATTAACAAATACTGTTAGTATGTATCGATATTAATTATAATTTTCATTTTGAAAAATCATATTTTTTATTATTCTAGGTGAAGGTTTAAATGCAGTTATTGAATCAGTTGAAGCTGGTCTTGGTGCACCTGATCCTCAACAATTAGCAGAAATGAATCGAATGGCATTTAAAATTAAAGGCGAAACATCAGACAGTGAAGATGGTTTGTCAAAAAAACAATGTTTTATTTTTTGTTTTTATTTTAAAATCTATTTGATAGAATGTATTAGAACTTCAATTTCTATTTAAAGAAAATTTTAGTCTCGAAATTTTGTATAATTGTTTATTTTTAGAACCTGAAGCATCAAATATTCAGACAGAAAGAAATGATTCAGTTACAAATCAAGATGGTTGGCTTAATGCATTAAGCTTGGAAAAATTAACGAATACTGTATGTGAAAATGAATAATATTACATATGATTATGTATTTGTTTTTTTTTGTTTATCTCAAGGGTATGAAGGTTGTTGCCGGTAGCCTTGATGTTCTTGAAACTGTTGGTAAAAAAACATTTGATGTATGTATTCAATAATAGATGTGTACGTTTAAAATATATCTGAATTTTATTTCTAAAAAAAGGTGATTAATGAAGCTGATCCTGCACTACAAGGAACACGACGTTTATTAAGAAAACAAAATCAACCGACATTATCTGAAGTTAGTATCTCATTCAAAGAAAGGACAAGTGGTGGTAAGGCCATTTTTTTCGCCCCCAATATTTTGCAAAAATAATTACATATTCGAAATCAGCATTAAATTCCAAGTAAAATGAGGTATTTTTTTCTGGAGAAAAATGTTTTTCATTTTACACCTGGTTTTTTACACCTGTGGGGGACCCCAGA
>CAJNSZ010000058.1:373664-494769 GCA_905329745.1 Rotaria sp. Silwood2 | reverse complement strand
AATTATTTTAGATCAACATTTGGATAACAGACTTCCATATCAGCAATTATGTCCCTGATTGCATACGTTCTATTAGCGATTATTTACACAGCATAAAGGTCGAGACTGTTTTCTATAAAGTCAGCCAAAAACAAAGAATCTAATAGCTATGAATCAGAAACTATCGAGTTCACTCTGCAAGTTTGGAAATCAAAGAACTACAAGTATGTCACTGTTGATAACTGCCTTATATGAAAGTGATGATTAGAATATCTTTTTGTAGAGAAACATTTGCTCTTTCTATTGATGTATCCAATACGTTTTATTAAGCACCGAAAACTGTACAAATTTAGTTGTTTTTGGCTTCTGAAAGATTTGCTCATAATCCCTGGTCTAATAACTCTCACAAAAACTATGCACATAGATTCGGATAGAGTACGGATTTCTAATTCTAGCTAGATGTTTAATACTTTCTGCGAGACATCTTCATTGGTCGAAAAATGAGGAAACAATTTTATCTAAAAACTTTCGACGCATCCTATTATAACTTTTGAAAATATATTTGACTTTATTTAAAAATAATAAATAAACCTACTAAACGTGATTGAAGTTTCTTTTTAAACATTGTTTCAGGTAAATCAAGTGTATTAGCTATTGCAATAACAATTAATTTTGAATAAGGTTGTTGCGGCCATTCTAACATATTATATAATATTGTTTGATTTTTTGTATATAAATGATCAACCTAGAAATAAATTTATATAAAAAACTCACAAAAAAAAAATAAATTTTTTAATATTACTTCATCAAGTAATAAAACAATTGCTTGTCTTTTTTTATTGACGCGATCTGTAAAATATTTCGATAAGAGTTTACATGCCATTTTAGAACTACGTTTTCGACTCAATTCATTATCATCAATAGCCTGAATATATAATCAATCAAATAAATATAATAAAAGAAAATATTTACTTGTAGAAGTTGATTATAGATTTTTTCTGGTTTATTTAATTTCATTCCATTTAGAAAAATATATTTAAATTGTGGTAAATCAGAATCACTTGAAAGAAGCATTAATTCACGTACCACTTTATTTACAATAGCCGTTTTTCCAACACCGGGAACACCACTTATGTACAATGCTCTACAGAAAATGATAATAAATAATTTGTCTACGAAGTGAGAGTATGAGATGAAATCTAGCCTTGCTTGAGAAATGATATCATTCATCATTCTCCGAGTGTATAATATTTATTTAGACATGAACGAGATCAAATTTTGTGGCTTTTAAGGATCTGCTATCACATTTAGCAAAAATTTTGCTACTGTACTACTTAAAATTATTCATCATCATATTCTAAAGTATGAAACTGTTCGATACTGTATTTTAACCGATTTAATCGCCAATATCCTGCTTATGGAACTCTCAATTTTATATGAACATGATCAGTTGTCTTCACTGGTGAGGAGCGAAGAGATCAGAGCAGGAGCGGAGTATTCTCCATAATTGGAGACAGATGTTGTAGCTTTCGACCGGTTTTTATATAATCGGTTAAACTTTGAGAGAAATTCATCAATTTATAGAGAAATCAAAAACCAGTGACTGTGTAGCAAATATTAGTATAGACTTCTAAACAAGCAAACTTATTTTGCTTCCGAAGGGTACACAGATGTTTGTACATATCGAATAAGTCACGGGATGATTTCTACCTGTATAACACATATATTCAAAATCTTTTTAATTTCATTTCTTATCAATATGCGTAATCAGGCTAACATAGTTACTTGAAAAATATGAATGAACGACTCTGAACTTTATTGTCTGAAAAACTCTAGATATTTTAAAAACACCTCGACTATTTCATAGATAAAATAGTCCCACTACATATTATCTTCACGAAATTGGAGATGAGTATAGCCTAAATCTTCCGAAATTAAAGAAGTGTACAAATCTTCACAATTTGAAGAAAACAGAATTCTAACAGTTTATCCAAAGTTATCTTAGTCAAATGAAAAGGAAATTTTAAGACCAGTTTGTTCATATGCTTAAAAGACAATAATAAACTATAGGGTATTCACTTACAAAATTTTAGGAAAAATAGAAATTGTTTATTAGAAATTTCATCTTTTTACCCGCCAGATTGTGCATCAAGTTTATTTGTAATAAATGCTGCAATAGAACTTGATTCTTGTTCACGACATGGTGGTGCTTCAGGTAAATTTGTTGGTAAAAGTCTAAATCAATATCGATTTTATTATTATAAAAGCAAAATAATAAAAAACAATCAACCGTTGTCGAGCTTGAACAAATACATCATTAGAAATATCAATTGATATTGTACCATCATCATCATTTTGTAAATCCGATAATGTCATTGTATTCATCTAAGAATGATTAAAGTAAAAGATAAGTAATTTAATTGAAATTGAAACAATAATTTACTCGTGGCAAAAATGGTATTCGTGTTTTTTTTGTAGCTGGTGTTCCTTTATTAATTAAAGTTGATTTTCGATTATTGTTATTAGTTGATGTAATTTTCTCATCATCACTTGATAAACTTTCATCTTCATCGTCATCATCATCATCTTCATCTTCATCTTCATCATCGTCATCATCACTTGAAGAAGATTGATCTGGTTCATATTCATTTTTATCTTTTTCAAAACTAATTTGACGACTTGCTCGTGTCAATGGTCTTGGTGTATGATTTGTTTCTTTTTTTGTAATTGGTGATGATAATGAAACTACAGGTGTTGATGGTGTTCTTACACGTAGATTATATTTAACTTTTTGTATTGAATCATTTTTAGATCTTGGTGTTGACCATTGACCAGTTGCTGAATCACGAACTATTTTTATTGGAGTTAGAATAATACGCACACTATTAGATTGTTTCGAAGTCATGTTTTTTTTTTAAAAGGATTTCAATATGAATGAATATTCTTTGTATCTGGTGAATATGAATCATCATTGTTTGAAATGACCCAATCGATTGAATGATATAAGGAAGAGGTCACAATTCACTGTTTTGTTGTTCTGAACAATTTGAATACAACCAATTCAAACGAAAATTATTTAGGACAAACAGAATTTTTTTTTAGAATCAATAGACTCTATTGCTTGTATTATATTATTTTCGTTCGACAAATATCTTGACTTCAGCAATCATATTGTAAGATGCTGCTTCTAATCCATCTGATGTATGCACATGTTTATTTATATCTTTGATGAATACAATATCCAGAAACGTGAAACAACTATCAATAATTTTAACAAAACTGGATTGTGATAATCTCTGACAAAAAAAAAAACAATAGTCTTTACTCGTTGAAGACTATCTAAATAATTCTTCAATCGATTCGCTTGTCATGCTGTGTGACACTGAATTACAAGAGTAATTTATTCATTTGAACTATATCAACATAGTTACCTAATATAGAATTAAACAACAGACAATTGTCTATTTAGGAAATTCTAATTCGAAAAAATTCTGCTTCTAATCGTTCATCAATACCACATTTACACGATGAAATAGTTTAGTAACTATTCTTCATAAACAGATAAAGAACGAAAGTTGATAGAATATTAAGTTTAGTCAATTTTTGGTTAGTAATAAATGAATGAAATAGATTATGAAACAAAAAAAATGCGATAACAGGTTGCTAGGATATTTACAGTGCCATTTAAACTCAAAATAACAACAATCGAATCTCATGCAAATAGAAAAGAGAGAATAATAACTGAAGAAATAAGTTTCGTACTTGAAATATATATTTCAAATATCTAATAATCCTTTCCAAGTTCTATATTATTTAATTCTCTTTATAAACTATTTAAATGCAATCTGATAATAATTTTTTTCGAATTTAAAGTATATCTGATTATTCCAATTACATAATTTTCGTTCTAAGTGATCCTTAAGTATTATTTTATCTTTTGATTAGATGCACTATAGTTATAGCTTGTCTACAAGTAGTCATCTATAGTAAATAAATGTTCTTAGTTTCTTACAATGTTGTTTAATGATGATAATGACAAATGTTTATTGTACTTGATATCAGAGTAGATAACTATTCTATCTTTTAAAATATGACACAAATAATTGTATTAAAATTGATTTTAAATAAATAAGTCAGAGTTGGTAATAGGAATGTATCAATACAATTAATAAAAATAGTGATTAGTATTATACAATTAAAAAAATAAAAATTCAAAATTTTTCAAACATAATTCAATTATAATCGATCGAAAACAAATCCTTGCGAAATTAATTAAGATTTTTATTTTATTGTATAATAAATTGAATTGCGTTCACTTTGATTGAGAAGAATAGTGCTATTCAAGGTGACTAAATACTTCTATGTGCATTATGATTCAACTGTCACTATGTATACTTGCGTAATGTTATGTAGAAGCCTTCTGTTCTGTATTCTCTGATTAGCAAACACACAGAATATGACTCGCGTGTGTACGTATAGCAAGAAAGAAACGAAACAATCCTTCTTCGTCTTTTTTCTGTTGCACTCTCAAGATGAAGAAAAAAAAAAAATGTAGATGTAAAATCATCTTTCGTTTTCTTTTGCCACAAGTAGGTAACGATAATAAATTTAAAAGGGTCACCTTTTTGTCTTTGAAATAGATTAGAAGAAACTAGATTTTTTTTCTTCTATTATATACAAATGAATATTTGAAACAGACAATTATTCTCGAATAATTTTATTAAAAGCGTTGTTAGTCATTAAACTTTCAGAGATTTGTATTCCATCTTCTAATGTATATTATTTCTTTAATTTATATTTGATACGTCTAATTCAAAGTTGAATTCTAAAACGATGACAACATCGAACCAATGTTCAATGTGTGAGAAAGAATTGCGAAGAAGTCTTGTGATCAAATGCAAGACATGTTTTTGTATGAATGCCTTTAGAAGTCATCGTGAAAAGTTACTCAACGAAATGGATGGTTTCGTCGAAAATCAAAATGATAAGGAAGATAATATCAACAGGAGTACAGAATCGAATGATTCTAGTACTCCTTTTCTATCACAAATTAATGAATGGCAAAAGTTGAATACTAAATACATTAAATTAGAGATCGAACAGCTTCGGCAAGAAACCATTCAACTCTATTATTTTGCATGGATAAGAACCATTATTGCATTACAAACATCTCTCATGGAACCAATCTATTTAAACGAAATAAAACATTCTATCAAGCAGATTTATATAGAACTTGAACAAGTAATTGATCGTATCCATCAATATAGCAAAAAAATTCACTCAAACAACTATGGTGAAAAAACAAAACAAAAGAGAAAGACGACAATCAGATTCGTTTTTCGTATATCAAAGAAAAATCTACTGGAAATTTTTATGTCCAGCGACCACAACAGTCATTTCGTAAAATGTTTTAACCGAAACTTTTTTGAAAAAAAATATTCTTTTAATTTTTTTATTTAGAAAAAACAAACAATTACGTCATCGTATTAAATCTAACCATCACACGGTTCGCCTTGTGCCAATTGCAGCAATAGCCGTGATATCTTTTTTTTTAACAATTATTCATCAGCCACGTAATCTAGAATTCTCCAATACAACGCAAAGCTTATAATGTAATACCATAATGAATGTAAATAAAATCATATCTTCCCACCACCCACCTTCTATATGGTTTTCTTAATTGACTAATTATCTTAACATTGCAGGTTGACGTCATTTCACATTTTATAGTGTTTTTTTGTGTGTCGCGACCTTGAAATAAAAACGATAGAGAATTTTGTCTAAAGCATTGCAGTTTTAAATAATCTTATAAGAGGTTCATATCATCTTAAAAGGTCAAATCATTAGTTTGAAAATGATCATATAATGTATGCTAATAAATGAACTAGCGCAATGATTTGTTAAGAATTTTAATTATCACTTATCATAAGTTATATAGTTGCTATACACAATCATTGTTTAATATGCTCTTTATCTATATCAATACGATCATTATCTTCATTGAATTTATTGTATATTGTAGTGCAAATTCTACCATTAGACATCTTAACAAAGCAATTGGTAAATTGACTAAAAGATAATTTTTAAGAATATTTTTCTTCTTCTCACAGATTATTATATGAATAAAACAAAAGATAGTCTTGATTTAACAATTTCTTATTATTTATCATTAGAAAATTGTTCTCAATTATTTTTAACATTATCCGATTTAATTTCATTCTATTCATTAAAAATACCAAACATAACAATTTTACAAGAAAGTATAACAACATTAAAATTAATTAATTTATGTCTAAATATTGATATAAAAAGTATACAAAAATTAAAGAGTCTTCGTCGTATATTTTTTCAAAATTGTACTATTCATTTTATGGCCAGTCAATACCAAGAGGATTATGATTTTTATCCCAAAAATTTATCTCGATGGTCATTTAGTCAAGGTCAAACGGATTCATTTGATCAATTTATTATCATGATTAATCAATTAGGTAAAATGATTTGAATAAAAACAAAAGAAAATAAATTCTTTTTTGAAAAAAAAGGTCCTTTAAAATTTGATTTAAAATTATCGAATTGTTTTAAACCAATTTTTTCTTTTAATCATTTTATTCCACTTGATACACAATTAATTTTTCTTGATATAACATGTCAATATTTTCAAATTGATGAGCCATATAATATTAAAACGCGCACAGCGATTTTTCTTACACCAACACTAATTATTAATACACAATCAAGTCCTTGTCCATCAATTCATAAATATCATTGGTTAAGTTTAAAACGTAGTTATACAAAACTATTTTCTTTACGAACATTTATATGTGAAAATCGTCTTATTCAACTTAATTTTGATATAAATCAAACAACAATTACAAATACAAAAATTACTATTACAACTCAAATAATGTTGACACAAGCAACTATTTTTAACAAATGGAAAGTACCAATTATAATTAATTTTTCTGTTGTTCTTATATCGATTATCATGTTATGTATAGCATTTACTGTTTTTTGTATTCATTTTTTAAAGAATAAAAATATCAATGTAGTGGCGTAATCAAGGATAGATTTGGTCAGGCACCACTCTACTACTGATCACCTTCAGTCTATCCCCACAAGAAAGAAAAACTTAATAATTACCATCATTGATACTATACTTCATGGATTTCACTCAAAATTATAAATTACTACCCTACTACTAATGTTTCTCATGGAAATTCGAAAAAAACTATCTTTTTGCACTTTGTTTGTACTAATAGAGTTTATCAAAATGTCCAATGACGAAGCTTTATGAAGAACATACTGAAGAAAAAGAAATCATCTTTTTTTTTTATTTCCCACGGTAATCGTTAAGGTTCATTGCCAATTACCGTAATGTTGTCGTGTCCTTTCAAACATGCGGCCGTATTAATCACCCTGTATTCATGGAGCGATACGGCTCCATTAACATGTCATATTTTAACGTATACTTCGATCAGGATTGACAAAAAAAACCTATCGATGATCAAAAAAAGATGATAAGCAAAAAATACATTTTCATTTATTTTTCCTTATATAATCAAAGAAAAATTCAAGGATAAAAGAAAAAAGTAATAGATTCGAAAAACCAAAACTACTATTTTCCCTTTTAAAAAATATACATAATCATCTTGAAAGCAATGTATTATTTTATTCAGTATAATGTACTGCAGACATTCTGTTTTTTTTTTAACACAGAATTTAAAACAGTATATCTATCGAAAATAGTAGATGTTCTGTACATTTTGTTTCTGCTTGATACATCTACCATCACAAGAAGTTTTGCCCCAATCGTCTTCGATATCTTGGTTACGCTACTAAATCAACCATTTAGAATTCTCTTTCCTTCATAATACTTAATTGAAGTTTCTTGAATCATATTTTATATATTTATAAAATTAAGAGAAAAAAACTTAAATTTTGTCTTTATGAATCGTAAAATTTTAAATAGCAACATTAATAATTAACGACATCTCTTTTAATTAACTGACGAAGTAATACACGGCGACAAACGATTGGTTAATATAATCAATCATTCATATTTGAACAGAACACCAACTTGCCTATATTAAAAACTGAGTTTAAATAAATCTCATTTCTATATAAAACAAACCATCGAGTGGGTCACTTCAGCAAGTATGTTCAAGTGGCTTTTATTTTCTGCTTTACTAAGCATATTTCTGTTTTCAAGTAAGATAAAATAATTTTAATCTTAAAAGTTTCTTTTAAAATGTTTATATGTTTTTTTTTTTTTTTATTTAGATATCTGTAAAGCTGATGATGATACAGATACAACATCAACAGCAATTCCACCAAAAGTTGATGATGATATAGGAAAACACAGTGATGCATCAAAAACTGATGACGAAGTTGTACAAAAGTAAGTTTTATAACGAATCAAAAAAAAACAAGGTCTCTATTAAATATTTATTATTTCTTTTTTTTTCTCTAGAGAAGAAGAAGCTATTAAATTAGATGGTTTAAGTGCAAAAGAATTTCGTACATTAATTGATGCATCAGAAAAACATCAATTTCAAACTGAAGTTAATCGTATGATGAAATTGATTATTAATTCATTATATAAAAATAAAGAAATCTTTTTACGTGAACTTATATCAAATGCATCCGATGCACTTGATAAAATACGTTTTCTTTCTCTTACGGATAAGACTGTACTTGGTGATAAAGAAGAATTAACAATACGTATTAAAATTGATAAAGATAATCGTATGTTACATATAACAGATACTGGTAT
The DNA here is from genome assembly GCA_905329745.1 of Rotaria sp. Silwood2. Classification (NCBI taxonomy): domain Eukaryota; kingdom Metazoa; phylum Rotifera; class Eurotatoria; order Philodinida; family Philodinidae; genus Rotaria; species Rotaria sp. Silwood2. The sequence goes on along the minus strand of CAJNSZ010000058.1, from coordinate 486,017 downwards.
TGGTATGACTAAAGCTGATCTTGTACAATTTCTTGGTACAATTGCTAAATCAGATACATCAGAATTTTTAAATAAAGTTCAAGATGCACAAAAAGATGGCAGAGAAGGTGTATCAATGAGCGATCTTATTGGACAATTTGGTGTTGGTTTTTATTCAAGTTTTCTTGTTGCTGATAAAGTTGTTGTTACATCTAAAAATAATGCTGATGATCAACATATTTGGGAATCAGATTCAACATCTTTTAATGTTTTTAAAGATCCTCGGGGTAATACACTTGGTCGTGGAACAACAGTCAGGTAAAAAAATTTAAAAAAAAATAATCTTCTGTTTTTTCTTATTTAATGTTTTAAATTTTTAGTCTTCATTTGAAAGAAGAAGCTGGTGAATATTTAGAAGCATCAACACTTGAAGAAATCATTCGTAAATATTCGCAATTTATTAATTTTAATATTTACTTATGGAAATCAAAAGTTGTCAAAGAAGAAGTACCTGATGATGATGGTAAGTGAATCATTTTTATTATCTGAAGATGCAGATATATATATATATATGTTTTCTTTCTTTTTAATATTTAGCTTCTGAAGAGAAAAAAACTGATGAAACTGAAAAGAAAACAGATGATGATGCAGCTGTTGAAGATGATAAAGAAGAAGAAAAGAAATCGAAAACAAAAACAGTCGATAAAACCGTTTGGGATTGGGAATTAATGAATGAAAGTAAACCAATTTGGCAACGAAAGTAAGTAAAAAAAAATTTTCGTAGCGATTAAGTCCAGTTATATCTCGAAAATAATCATCCTAAGAATCTCAACAGTTGGCCAACAAACTTTAGACGTTTATAAGTTTATTGTTAGTTTTTTCATTACTCTATTCGGTTATATTTGTAATCAGTAGTGATAGTAATGAATCATACTTGATAGAGATTAATTAAAATAGTTAGAAAAATAATTACGATTCAATTAAAAGCCTATCATCACGAGTTATTTTCATTTATTAATTCACAAAAAAAGATCTTTGCTCTTATTAAATGATTATTTTCGAATGGAATAAAACTCAATGATAATTTTTATGCAATGTATCGATAAGAAAATCATCAGACTGCATCGATCTTAAAATTGCATAAAGTTCCAAGATTACTATGTGTTTTCTTTGAATATGTATGAATCATTCTCTGACTCAACTGTTGAAAAACTATTCATAGCATCCTTTATTCAAGATTTCAATAGTCATTAAGATTTAATTAAAAAAAAAACTTCCAATCTTATTTTAGATCATCTGAAGTAACTGAAGATGAATATCATGCTTTTTACAAATCATTTGCTAAAGACAGTGATGCACCAATGATCTACAGTCATTTTACTGCTGAAGGTGAAGTAACATTTAAATCAATACTCTATGTTCCAAAAGCAGCACCATTTGATTTATTTTCAAATTATAATAAAAAAACTGATGCTATTAAACTTTATGTTCGTCGTGTATTTATTACTGATAATTTTGAAGAAATGATGCCAAAATATTTATCATTTATTCGTGGTGTTGTTGATAGTGATGATTTACCATTGAATGTTTCACGTGAAACATTACAACAATCAAAATTACTTAAAGTTATTAAAAAGAAACTTGTACGAAAAGCATTAGATATGTTAAAAAAGATTTCTCCAGATGATTATACAGCATTTTGGAAAGAATATGGTACAAATATAAAATTAGGTGTTATTGAAGATTCAGCAAATCGTACACGTTTAGCTAAATTACTTCGTTTTTCAACATCATTATCAAAAGATAAATTAATTAGTTTAACAGAATATGTTGAACGTATGAAACCAAAACAAGAACATATCTATTTTATTTCTGCTATGTCAATTGAAGAAGCAGAAAAATCACCATTTGTTGAACGTATTTTAAGAAAAGGTTATGAAGTTCTTTATTTAGTTGATCCTGTTGATCAATATTGTATGCAATCTTTACCTGAATATGAAGGTAAAAAATTTCAAAATGTTGCTAAAGATGGTTTAGAATTAGATAAATCAAATACCAAAAAGGAAGAAGAAAAAAAACATTTAGAAAAACTTTATGAACCATTATTAACATGGCTTAAAGAAAAACTTGGTGAAAAAATAAGTGATGCTAAAATATCTGATCGTCTTGTTCAAACACCTATGGCACTTGTTGCATCACAATGGGGTTATGATGGTAATATGGAACGAATAGCTCGTGCTCAAGCATATCAAAAAAGTGGAGGTGATGCAACAATGAATTATTATTTAAATCAAAAGAAAACATTAGAAATAAATCCTCGTCATCCACTTATTAAAGATTTACTTCGTCGTGTTGAAGATTCAAAGGATGATAAAACAGCTCTTGATTTAGCTAATGTTATGGTTGAAGCTGCAACACTTCGATCTGGTTATGATTTGAAAGATTCAGCTGGTTTTGCTGATCGTATTGAATCAATGTTACGACGTGCTATGGGCATTTCATTAGATGAAAAAGTTGAAGATGAACCTGTTGATGAAGAAACTGATGCTAAACCAGATACAAAGGAAGATGAAAATGTTATTGATGATGATGATGATACAAATAAACAATCAACAACAGTATGTTTATTAGAAACTTAATATTATTTTTCGAAATTATATAATTTGTTTTTTCGTTCTTGTTTAGGATTCGAATGAACAACGTGTAGAGTTATAAAAAAAAAAAAAACTTACAATAATCAAAAAGTTCTAAATACGTCGTCAAATATCTTTAATAAACATTCCTTCCTTATAAGTTATTTCTATATGGATCATAGTCGAATAAAACAAAATCTGGACCTCTATATATGCACACGTATTTCGTTATTGTTGGTTGTATGTTGATTCTCGTCATTTGTTCGCTTCTTCTTGTTCTTTTTTTCTTTCTTTTTTGTTTATTTGCCTCATTCGATCGACTTTAACTGTTAGAAACTTTCATTTTTATTTCTTTTTTCTTCTGTCTCTGTTAGCTTTATTATGGCTGTTTGTTTGTCATTTGCCAAACGCAAATAAATAAAACTAACGCTTAGGTTGTTAAACATAATCTAATTATAGAATTCTGATTGATGAAAAGGCTACATATAATAAGAAGAAATTCATTAATTTGAAAACAAAATTATCTTCAAGTTTTTTTTTTGTCTATGATAATTTCTTAAGTAATCGTTCTGGAGTTTTTTCTGTTTCTCGAAACATCACTCAAATCACTAGTTTGTATCGCGATGGTCGAAATATCTGAGTATCGCACAATAATCGTGCAAACGTGGTTCCTAGGTTGTATAATCCCGTATGATTAATTTTTTTCCGAAACTTGAATATCAAGTTACATTTGTTCTCAATTAACTGTGCAAAATGACGACTCCAATGTAAGAACCCTGTTTTTTTCGAGATAATAAAGACAAATTTCAGCAGCAAAAATATTTTAATCAGATTTTGCTGCTTGCACCAACACCTTCAATTCGTAAGTTCTTAAGTATCACAAACAATGAGTGCAGTTTGGATCTCAGATCGACTATACAAAATGAACTAATTTTGAAAACTGGATGTAAATTAAAGTAACATAATCAAGTAATCATATAAAAATATCATAGACGGTGTGTCTCGTTTTTAAAACAAATGAATAATGATAGTTTGATTTAGCCTTTTCTTAAGAATAATGTGCTAATGTGGATACAAAAAAAATACTTTTGTATATTCTATATTAGAATTGATCGATTTTTCATTTAACAACAAATAAGTCTTAATAATAAAAAACTTCTACATATGCTTTCATTAGTTTCTTATGACTAGAGTCCTGCAGAACAGTCCCGGATCCCGAAAAATTCCGTTTGTCCCGTCCCGCGAGACCATCGGGATTGTCCCGAAAATTTTTCGGGACGGAACAAACGGGATCGGAACTATTTAGAAAAAAACCGATGTTCCGAATTTCTTAAACTCACATGTCAGAACGCGTCGTAATTTTAAGTTTTCTTATTTTTAACAAATATTTTAATATTTAAATAGAAAACAACAGAAAACTATTCCTAGATGGCTTCAGAACTGTTCATTATCATTTCTTGCCACTAGTTGTTTCACTGCTACTATAATTTAGGCACATGGTCTCGTTCATTAGCTCATTCTGCGCATCAATCAGTGTGTGTGAGGATGAGAATGTGCTTAAACTGTCAGTTATATCCCAAATTAATCTTTTTTCTTACACTTCGGCTACAGGCAAGCAAATCTTCATTACTGTTCCAATATTTCGTTTAATGAGTAGCAAATTATTAATTTCATCTGTACCCGACGTATTCCTCGATCGATATTGTACTACCAATTATATAAATTAAACGATATCTAGTTCGTCTAATAATCATCTATATGAATCGATTTTTTCTATTGGTAGTACAGAAAATACGTATTCTTCTTTTGCAAAACAATATTTCTATGTTCCTTTCGGTCAATGAGACAAACTGAACTTACGGGATTTTACGGGACGATTCAAAAAAATTCGGGACGGAACATTCGGGATCGGGACAATTCCAAAAAAACTCGGGACAGGACATTCGGGGCGCGACACGGGAAAAGTTTGTCCCGCAGGACTCTACTTATGACACTTGATTCTTAATTGAGCTGAAAGAAAAAAGTCCACTGAAATAAGAATTCGTCATGTATTTTCAAATAACAATGTGCATTATTCTGTTTCTATGCACGTATCCATTTACAGTGAAATAAAGAGATAGTATGTGGTCGAAGCAAATAGAGTAAAAGCAGAACACCGAAGCAATATCAAGAAATGTACTTGTATGCGCCATCTGCAGTTTCGGAAGCGGGCCGAGATCATTCGAAAAGTGGTGAATGTAAAAATTTATTTTCTTTCGAACTGCACATCAGATTTTGACCCAAAAAAAAATTGAACGTATAATTTAGTACAATAATATTGTGTAGTTCTTACAAATAAATTCTTGTACCTTAAGTATAAAAAAATGAATTTGGTACATCATTCATTCTTGAATTCTTACCAACTAAAAAGTACAAAATTATTCACTGAAATCGTGTACCAGTTACAAATGAATTTTTTCAATATTCAGTTCAACATGAAAAGCAGAAAATGTTATTGTTGCTTGCGTAAATTATTCTGATTCTTAGTCTATACGATAATGCATTGATGAATCATGGTTGAATCGATCTGATACGCGTATCTGTTTTTTTTTAACAAATAACAATCGTGGAAAGCAAAAGATTTTTCATGTTCAGATCTCAGTCACTGCCGGGTCGGGTACCGGGTGTGCTCTAATTTTGTACCCGACCCGGTATTTTTTTTTATACCCGGCACCCGACCCGTTTTTTTTTTAATACCTGGTATCTCACCCGACCCGGCTACTTTATACCCGAACCCCAGGCCGGGTCGGGTCGGGTGCCGGGTACCCGACCCGGCTGCAGGACACTAGTAATCAGGCTAACGGAAAGAAAATTTATTGTGAAGACTCCAGGAAAAGAAAGAAATTCCACGTATGATATTGAGATGAGCGTTGAATAATCATTGCAGCCACACAACTGAACAAAGAGCAAAATAGGCAGCATACTACACTGTTTTGTTAAGTCATTCGTCTGCTACTTTGTGTCTGTCTAAAGTCCAAATAGCTCAATAATCCATCCAGATTCTATATTGAATCATGCTTCACCCTATTTCTAAACGCATTTTGAGTGCAATGGAATTTAGAAGATTGAACTCACACTATCAAGGGATGAGATTGGATTCGATGACAAATGTCACATGGACTAGTGGTTATCTTTCGCTTTATTACAACCGAGAGCAATTGCTGTCATCCATAACAAAAAGGTATCCTTTCTTCCTTTCTTAATGAATAAAATGACTTCCTTCTACTGTAGACCAAAACAAGGAAAATCAATCTGCAACACCATCAACATCAATGCCCATAGGCCGAGATGTTCTACAAGCTAAGATCCATTGTTACGAAGCAATATAACTATTCTGCTTTTGGTAGGCTCAAATAATACAATTGATTAGAAGTTGTTGGGTTCGCAAAACTCTTCGGAAGAGTTAGAGCTCAAAATATTCAAATCCGAGGAGCGGGAAGTGTATAGCAAAGATATTACTAGTCTCCGCTCGATCGTCAAGTCGAAACCTTATTTGTTACGCAATGCTTCTGTCGTGAAAATGCGCACTCCGACGAGCAGTACACACTTTATTCGATGTCGCATTTTGATGAATGAATTAAGTACGAACTTCACGAACAAAGTTCTTAAACCCCAACAATAGTTCCACGAAGATTGTGTTTTTCAATCATCTATATGACTGAGTATGACCAAAAACTAATCATATAATCTATCCAATGATCTTTTACCTGGCTGATTGCTTATTCTTGTTTCAAGAGTTCACATATGAATACCAATTGCTCAAAATTGAGTCCGATGATGGCGTCGAGCAATTGTAATATGAAGCTCATCACATACTTGATTCATTGCCCTAGGTCAGTGGAACTGAGTTTTTGACAATTCAACGATTTTACGCACAGGTTGGAGAACGTGACATTCTATTCAAATTAAAGATTTTTGGCATATGCTGATGTTTTTTTATTTCATTTGCTGTTCTTGTTCAGCATGGTGCCACCGATCTTCAGCCTAATGTGGGTGTTCTGATTCGATCGATAGTAACTAAGAATTTTGGCAGAGTCTCCATTTTCTTGCAGAATCTACCGCACTAAATACCGATTTTTGTCGGTGTTGCTGGTCTGCACAAGGTAATCGCTGTATTGCTCTTGATTTATTTGAATTTTTATATTGTATCAAGTCAGATATTGATACGCATGTTGGCCAAACAATGAAGTATTAAAAAACAGTATTTGAAAACACTGACTTTTTTCTTTTGTGAATTCAGAAACTTTAACGTTTACCATATGTAAGCTGGATTTTCCTCAAACAAGCGCAGATATGTTGGAATATATGTCTTACTTTTCTCTTGATTGACTTGTGTCAATGATGGTATGAGTTTCATTGGGTAACCCACATTAGTCGTTACTTGAAACTACCAAATCTTGTTCATTTGCCATTTGGATAGATGTTATCTAATCCCCACCTTTCACGACAACGATAATATTATCAACTTGATTCACTTTTTTCGTCAGTATAGCTTCGATGTAAGCAGCTCAGCAACAAAACTAAAAACTCATTACGTATTCGTTTTTCTTTCCATTTTAGTGATTAGTTCGTTTTTTTTTGACGACAATCCACTTCATAATGAGACCAATCCGAAAGAACAAGATGTACTAGTACAGGGATAACCTACAACTCTTCGTGAAATCTTGAATAGCATCCCAACACTAGCAGGCATAGCTCATTGAGAATGGTGTCGTTACTGAAGCAAACAGCACTTCGGGAACTGTCAAATGCGCAAAGTTCCTATGTTTACGTTGTAAAAACGCCAAATGACAAGAGTTTTTCATGGTAAAGAGGCGCCTCTCTTGTAGCAATATAATTAAAGACTCAATAATGCCACCTGATGAGACGCGTTGGACTGCACCAAACTGTTTTGATAGCTCTCATCACACCCCGCACCTCACATCCATACTTACACCCTGATTTACCAACCTAAATTTACCGTTATTTAGGTGGAGTTGTTTCATTACGAACAATTGAGTTGTGAGGTCAAATGATCAAAAGCAATGACTTTATCAATTGATTATTCTCTTCTCATCGTCTATGCACAGTTCGGACTAAAGCTAGCATCTCAAAGGTTAAAAGCCATCTCGGTCAGCGAAAGCGACTGTTGACAAGAAGATTCGCTATTGCAATGAATATCTCAAGCAGGAACCCAAAGAAAATATAACGTGAAGATCTTGGTTCTTATCCATACGAGAAAGTTCAGCAGCCAAAGCTTAAAGATATTCGAGAAAATAAGAGGATTAAATTTGTAAATTGGGTACTGTACAATTACATCAAAGACGATACCAAAAGATGGCTTTCTACCGATGAAACGTTTTTTGGTTTCCATGGGGTAATTTATGCTTAAAATGTTCGGGTCCGTGCCATGAGCAGGCAAGCGGCCCACAAGAAGGGTGCCATTCGGGAAAAAATATTTCCGTCGAAGGTAACGGCGCGGTAAGGTGTGTATAGTGAAGGGTTGACAATGTCAGTAATTTTAGAAGATGGAACAATGGATGCAGAAAGATATATCAAGGATGTTCTTTCAAAAGCTCTAGAATCTGGCAAAAATAGTTAGGAAACGATTGAAAATACCATCAGAATGAATGGTGTGCTGATCATTCTCCTGTATTTAATCCGAAAATCCATTGATACGACACAACTAAAGCAACACTAAAAAACGAAATAAAATGTTCTGTCAAAAATGTTAAAAAAGAAAAAAAATTGAATTCTGTATTTGATTTCACTGTGCGATTACGTTTAATAAAAGAAGGAAGAGTTTTTCAATCAAGCAGATAATTGAGAAAATCAATCAAACATACTAAAATCGCAATTTATTCTGCATCACCAGATAGATGTTCATACAGTCGAATTCATTGGAGTTACATTTTTTGAACAATTAAGCTGTCAATTTCAATTCGATAGACTATCGAGAATGATTTCACACGATTAGAAGATTTTTGAAAAGCATAAGAAAATATCGAACGTACACTTTTCAACATACTGGAGCTAAATCAACAATATAAACCAAGTGTTACATCACATTAAGTATTTTTATTTAAATTTAAACAGATTTTTACTAATAATACAAGTCCATAAAGTAAATGTATCAGATTTGTCCTCTTCCTCCATCGACAAAAAGTTCGATACCTGTGACATAACTGCTATCGTCCGAAGCAAGAAAGACTGCAGCTTTTGCAGTTTCATCTGGCGTGCCGATCCGATCCATTGGTACAGTAGCTATAATATCGGTGATAAAAGTTGTCTTTGTCACTTCACTAGTAGCTACATCTCTGAACATTGTTGTTTCGGTTGATCCTGGACTCAAAGTATTGACTCGGATCTTGCGTTCTTTTAAATCGACCACCCAACATCGGACAAAAGAACGAATAGCTGCTTTCGATGCACTGTAGATGCTTGCAGTTGGATGACCTTTGATAGAAGAGACAGATCCAATAAGAATGATTGATCCACCATCAATCAATATTGGCAAGGCTTTTTGAACGGTAAACAATACTCCTTTCACATTGATGTTGAATACATCATCAAATTGTTTTTCGGTAATTGACTCAAGTGGGGCAATCAGACTGACACCTGCATTAGCAACGACGATATCCAGACGACCTTTTTCTTTCTGAACGATGTTATACAGATTGTCGAGATCGGCCATATTCGATACATCACCCTGCACTGCGGTCACATTAGTACTACCGATATTTTTCACGGCTTCATCGAGCGCTTCCTGTCGACGTCCAGTGATGAAAACATGTTCTGCACCTTCAGTGATGAATCGCTGTGCAATGGCCAAACCAATACCTTCAGAAGCACCAGTAATGAGCGCGATTTTTCTGTCAAGCTTGCCCATATTTCATCTTGTTCTAGTGATGTTTGCTTCTTGTTATTGTTAACTGTTTTTCAGTTTCTTCTATTGAATGACGTATGTGTGTGTCAATAAATAAGCCACGTCAATATCAGGTACTGAGACATGTCTATATCATCCACTTATCACTCACAAGTCACGTCACAAGGCCTTTTATTTGTTTCTGACTAATGAAAACCGAAAAGACGTACACAGTTCACTCTCGATTACTCTCTCCAAGTAATCTGTAACCTTCTTTTCTTCTATTCGCGAAGTATTCAGCTAGTACAGTCAACAACTATACCGAGAGTGGTAGTAACGCTACTTCTCCAGTTTCTCATTAAATAATAAAATAGATCTAACTATGATAATGAAATGATTCACTCTTCATTTTTGTTATATCATGCCTATCGTACTATTATTTGCATTCAGAAATATTATCATGATGATGTTTCTTGTTTTTTGCTCTTCTAGACTTTTACCTGCATCATGCTGATACTTTTTTTTTCTGTTATCATTGTGTCTATCTTCTCGCATTACTCTTAAAATTATGACGTTATTCAACTTTTCACATATAAAGAACATTCGCCAACAGAAGATGTGTCTGACAGGTGTCACATTTGCCTAATGAATAACCGGGAAGAATGGCACGTCGTCGTCGACTGTTGATACTACTTGATCGAAATGTACGTGATTAAGCCTAGGAAGCTAAATGTTTTATCAGAGTGAGTGTCATATCAGGTCTTCCTATGTTCAAGGGTGTGGGTGTGGGTGTGGAGGTGAGTGTGGATGTGTGTCATCAGTGAATGGACACCCACACCCACACCCACACCCACACCCACACCCACACCCACACCCACACCCACACCCACACACCCACACCCACGCACCCACACACCCACACACCCACACCCACCCCGACTATCGATCGAGCAAGTTAAGTCGTGGCCTACATGCCATGGCTCATATGCTAGAACTTCCAATCTAACCTCGTGAAATTAAGGCTTCAAATATTTTGCTAGACGAAAAGGAGATTACCGACTTTAGATTAGTCGACATAAGAGAAAAAAGGTAGCAAAAATCAGTAACAATAATTCATTTTCATGTGACTAATACATTGTCTGGAATAGCAGTAGAAGTATTTGATAGAGAACAACTGAGTGGAAAAAATGATGTTAACAGCTTAGAGATGGTAAGTATGAATAAAATCTCATGGAGTAATCATTTAAAAAAAAGACTTTGTTTTTCAGATTTTATATTAGGAGGTAAAATATCGGATATTCTATCAGACAAAATATCATCGACAAGTTGGTCTTGTGAAATGTATCATATCTCCCTCGATCAACAACAAGATGTGCGAGAGGCCATGCGGCAAGCAACTCAGTGTGTAGACGATGCCGATGTGCTGCTGGTTGCAGCAGGTGCTGGAATGGGTGTCGATGCTGGCCTACCAGACTACTACGGTGGCATTCACATAGCACACCCTCGTCTAGCAGGAATGGGACTGAGTGTATACGACTTATCCAACCATGCATTGTTCGAGCACAATCCTGCATTAGCATGGGGTCACTGGGTTACAAGACAGCGTGAATACATGAATACACTGCCACATGCTGGCTATCATGTACTTCATGCTTGGAGTAAATGTAGCAAACGCAATGTACGTGTTGTAACGACGAACTTGGATCGCCATTTTGTACGCGCAGATTTCACACTCGACAATGTATTCGAGATGCATGGATCAATGTATGATGCACAGTGCATGCATGACTGTGGTGTACATCCATGGCCACTTGACATTGCAAATATGCCATCAGTTGACTTGAACACAATGTTACTACTAGGACCTCCACCATTATGCATACGATGCGGTGGTCCAGCACGTGTATGCACGTCATTGGCAGTAGATGGCCATTGGAATACAGCACATGTTGAGGTAGCACGTATGCATCATGAAACATTCTTTCGTGAATTGCCAGTTGAACGAGTGCTGACTGTTCTGGAAATTGGCTGCGGCACTGTAATGCCCAAATTACGTACAGAGGCGGCACGCATCGTATCAGAACATCGCATGCGTGGAGGCTGTGCGGCACATATTCGAATCAATTTACATCAGGCACATATTGAAAACCATGAAGACAATATCTCGTTGCCTCTTGGTGCATTAGAAGCATTACGCACAATGAATCAATTGCTAACCGATTAATGAGGCAATGTACTGAGTGAAATTTTGAATTTATTGTTGTTACTTCATACTTGAAATAGTAATAGAGTGGAATTAACACTGTTGGCAGTACCTGACTCAAAACTCATTCGCTTATTTTAGGATTTTCTGTTATCATATGTCAAAATTAGTTCTGAATGAATTAAACAAGTGCTGGCTAAAGTATTTATGAAATCACTGTTTTGCTAAATGTTTTTGTGCTGTCTCATTTTCTATTTTTGAAACATTGTGAGCTCTATACTTTCGAAATTTGTGTGGTAGATTTTCTTTTTTTGTATTATTTTCATTTTACTTCAAGATGAAAGTTCTTTCTTGTTAGTATTAAAGTTAAATATTTCAACGTTTTTTAAACAAGTAACACTTTCTAACTGTTTTCGAAACAAGAGTTGTGGTTGAACCATTCATGAAAAAGGTGAAAGTATGAAATATGTTTTATACTTATAATGACCTTATTGCATATACATTGCTTTCTAAATATATTTTTGAAATTTTCATTTTTTTTAATTTTATGGTTATTTGTGATTTAGATGCATAATAATAAGTAGCTTTCATCAAGAATCCATTCACTGGATCCTAGACTGACGGAATATAGATATGAATTATGTGGGTATCTATCCATAAACATATTTTAAGTGAAGCTTTAAATAAATGCAGGAAATGACTTGACAAGTAGCAGCAACTTGTTTCATAAAATCAATTTTTTCCCAATATAAAACTTGTTTTTTATATTTATAAAGAAAATCCAATTTGCAATATGCTATAATGGTCTAACTAAGTTCAGTTTATGCATGTAATGCTATTGATTTTTTTGACAGAAATTCTGTCAAAGCTTGTCAATGGTTGCACTGTTGCAACCATATTCAATTTTGATATTTCATATTGTTCTTAAGACTCGATTTTATACTTCGAACAGAACTGGAGTACAGGACAACTTTTTCTGTCCTGGCGGGCGGCACGACAGAACAGGACAATAACCAGCACAGTAAGAATCTTTGTTTTGAATTTCTATGACCAAAGCACGTAATACTTTATTAGTTAAGTTATAGCCAATTTATTTCATGTCATTTTTAAATACAACATCTAAAGTTATAACAACATTAATATTATAAATACAATAAAATCTATAAACATCTTGATTTATTACTTTAATAATGCATTCATCACAATAAAAGAAGATATGAAAAAGCATGAGTTGCCTGGGGCTTTCTCATCATTATCTTAACATATAGTGGATACTATTAATAAAAAAACAATGACAAAGCACTTAACAAAAAAACGATACACAATAAAAGAAACAATAAAAAAAAGCAAAAAATAATAAACGTTCTTATAAAAATATTCAATTTTTTTGCATTGATTGAGTCAATAAAACGTTATCCAGCTGCTCAGGATTAAGACTAGTTCTTCTTTCTTGAATAATCAAACCAGTCTCCGAGAACCGTCTCTCTACGCTAGCTGATGCAGCTGGTATGGAATGAATAGATCGGGCATATCGAAATAAACGGAAGAATTTATCTTGATGCTCCTTCTAAAATCGCAAAGGATTACATTCTAGTTTTGATTTATCAAGTTTCAAATTAAGATAACGATCAAGTTCGTCAACTTTTCTACCACCAGATGAGAATGCTTCAATTTCTTCGTCTGATTCTTCTTTACTTTCTTCATCAGTACCTAAATTACTGGATTCATATCGACTAAATAAATCTTTGTTAAATTTATTGTGCAATGGTTTTGTCACTTTGTTGCTGATCTGCTTCATTTAGCTCAATATGAATTAATTTCAATTGTTGTCTAACGTATGCATGCCAATCGGAATGCTTCTTCTGGGAACATACCTTTAAAGATCGATACTTCGGGCGAAGAAGTGTCGCTAAATAATGTGTAATATCCCATGTAAACATCTCACTTAATAAACACCTGATGCGATTCATGAAGAAGGTAATACCTAAAGCAATGAAAAATTTTCATCTTCAGATTGATAGAAGGCTTCTTATTTCTCTTCGTATTGAAGTTCTTCCAACAAATCTTCATCTACTTCTTCTGATTCTTCTCCTGATTCATCATCACCATTAGTGCCATTGTACTTTAATAATGCTTCATATGAGTTCATTACGTCTCGTAACGTTTGAATCGACAACAAGACCATATGCAACGATGGAAAATGGCCTGTTTGAATCAACATAATCACATGTTTATAAGGTTTTACTAACAATATAATTCGTTTGATTATTTTTTCATTGATGTTGTTTATCAGATGAAAAACTCAGCGTTTTTTACCTAGCAAAGACATAAATTTGATGATATATACTTCCTTTACCCACATGGAGTATTACGACGACCAGAAATGGTCGTATATGGTGAAAGTACGATCGTATACGTGCCCCAAGCTCACATTTTGGTATGCACTGTATTACGGTCGTATATCGCCGGAGGGAGGGGGGGGCTAGACAATATCCCCAAAAATCGAGAAATTGTTCCATTTACAGCGGAAATGCTTCCACCCACATAAAGTCAAGCAGAAACACTTCTTAAAAAACACAATAAATTCTCTCGAATCAATCCCCAAGAGACATTCTCAAAATTGAACAAGTAGAAATCCATCAGCTATTTCTCCCCTCATAAGAAGAAATGGAAAATAGATAAGCGAAAATCGATCGTATTCTTTTTCATTTCAATGGAAAAATTCTAGTAGAAATAGTTTTTAGTAGATAGAAATCGAAATAATGCAAGAACAGTGAATCATAGATATATATTTATTTTCTTTTTTTCCATTTCTCCTTGATAAGTGTGACTTTTTATGGGGCGAACCATTTCTACTGACACAGGAACAATTTTCCTATCGATTGGTCCTATTGTCCACTGCTGATTTCAATCAGTTTCGTCACCATTGGTACTGAAAGCAAGAAGCAAAGCCTCAATCAATTGGATTCATCATTAATGTACACTCAAATCATGAAGGAAATTTTATTAACGATTGATTTCAACCAACAACATATCAATGAATTTGTTTCGTACTGTCACAAGGTTTTCGTCGACAATCCGGATGATCTTGATCACGTCAACAAAATTGAAAAAGAATACCACCAGCATCCTCCAATTTGGTGGTATACCTACCAATGTCTTTTGTATGTGATGCTTGATCGATCATTACGAATGGTGAAGGTCGATTTTATCGTAAGCATGGGATTTTTCATCCGTGATCTTCTCAATCACCTTGTTGAGGTTCAAGCTCAACAGTTTGATGGACATTCAACTTCAAATTCATTTATTGTTTCCCGTGGTCAAGGACTGTCGCAAACAGACTTCGATCAAATGGTCAAGACACAAGATTGACTTTTATCATTTAATAACTTTTTATCGACTATTTCCAATCGTGAAGTATCCCTCGACTTTATTCGTAAAACTATGGAAACATCCGATCTAATTGGTGTTTTATTTGTCATAAAAATTGATCCATCCATTCAGTTAACTCCATTTACGAATGTTCATGACATCAATTATGTCCAAGGAGAAGAAAAAATTCTCTTCTCCATGCATGCCATTTTTCGGATTGGATCAATCAAGCAAATCGATAAAAATGATCGACGTGGGTAAGTCGATTTAACATTGACTAGTGGCAACGATCCAGAACTCCATGCACTGGCAGAACACACACGAGAAGACACCTATCCTGGTGTGGAAGGATGGGATCACTTAGGTATACTGTTAATGAAACTTGGACAATTCGACAAAGCCCAAGAGGTATATAAGATTCTACTTGATCAAGTAACGACTGATCGGGATAAAGCATTTATATATTATCAACTCGGATGGGTGAAGCAGAACCAAGGTAAATATGCAAATGCCATTGCCTACTATAAACATTCCATTGAAATCAAACGGAAGATTTTCTCACCAACGGATATTGCTTTGGGTGCTTCTTATGACAACATTGGCTCCGCATATGAGAGCCTAGATGACTATTCAAATGCACTTTCATCTCGTCAAAAAGCACTGGAAATCAAACAAAAAGTTCTTCCTTCAAATCATCCTGATTTGATCACTTCTTATACCAATATTGGTGCAGTGTATAATAGCATAGGTGACTATTCAAAGACACTTTCATCTCATGAAAAAGCAATGGAAATTTGTGACGGCACTCTTTCTTCAAACCATCCAGATTTGGCCACTTCCTACAACAACATAGGGTCGGTATGTGAAAAAATCGGTGTGACTATTCCAAAGCGCTTCCACCTTTCGAACGTGCTATTGAGATAGGACAACGTTCTCTACCAACAAATCATCCTCATCGTGAACTATAGGAGAAAAATCTCAAAAGTTTGAAAAAGAAGATGTAGCTGAGTTTTGTTATGTTCAAAGCAATAAATGAAATAAAGAGAGAAGAGCATTTTTCTTTTTTTTTTTATCTGAAGACATATGCGTGCGAGCCAACCTACAGAGAAACTGTGTGCTATTGCGTACACCATGAAGCCATACCCACTTGTAAGATAGTCAATACATGTCCAAATGATAGACATATATAGTAAATAAAAAAACCTTCACGGTGTAGTTTGTTGCAATAAGAAGAGTTTCTGTGTGGAATATAGAACTTTTCAACAGACTCAAAGAAAACAAAAAGAAAATTCTTTAATTTATGTTATGAATTATTCTTTCTGTTCCAATAAAACAATAATTCATTGCATGAACAAAGGAAAAAACGTGACAATGCTCACCGATTGAATGATTTATTTCTAGATATAGTTGAATCACTATTACATTTGGAACAGAAAGAGTAATTCAACTATACATATAAGTAATTGATTTAATTCGTCAGAGAGAAAATTAAGAGTTGAATGCATTGAAAATGATGACTTTATATGCAATTGAAGAAGATAAGTTTTCTTTGTTTTTATTGTTAGGAAAAGAAATTCACAGTTGATTGATTTGTTTATTCATATGCAGATGAATATGTCGGTCAATTAATTATAAAATAATTAAAAAATGAAAAAGAAAAACGGTAGTCTAGTTGGTCAATTTCTAGCTTCATATTTGAAAAAAAGAATCATGTTTTCCCCAAACTTTCTAATCGTTTCTTCAAGTAAATTTTGTTTCAAATTAGCTTTGAATAACTAACAATAGAAACTTCTGAAATATGTGTCTGAGATATTACCCATAATTCATACATTTCTCAAGTCAAGGGTTCAGAAAAAATATTAAGCGTTGAGATTTTCTGACAAAATCGTTGCCGTTAAAAACATTCCAGTCACAGTTGTCATTATTTAACATAATTCCTATTCACTCAATAGTTTTTCCAATACTAAAAAATTTCATATCATCGATTTCATTCTTATTAATATTACTTTTCCCATTATTCTCTCGTAAAATCTGATGTCTTCGAAGTTATTTTAGATTTTTATTTTTCGATTTACTTTATTATCATATTGGTTCACCATCAATCTTTGATTCATTTGGTACAATAATTGTCTACATAAAAGAACAACAAGCCATAATAATACAAAGAAAAGCCAAAATCCTCTGTTGTACAAGAGAATAACATTACAATAATGTGGTTTTTGTTCATGTTATTACTATTACGTAGCAATTAAGATAACAAAAAAATAATCATTCGTTTATGACCAACAAGAAAAAACGAACGAAAAATATTTATTAATATACTATGTTAATACGGTACATGCATTTATTTTATTTTCAATGAACATCTTTAATATTAATCTAACTATCTATCATTATAAATTGTTCAGTCTTTGATTGATTTTCATTTAATACTAGGGAACTGCAAAATCACTTTTTTTAGTCCCGGTCCCGGTCAAATTTTTTTCCAGTCCCGGTCCCGGTCCTGGTCTTTGACAATGGTTTCATTTCTAAAATCGAGCAACTTTTTTTAACGATTTGTGTACTTTTATGAATACATAAAATTGACATGAATGATTTTGATTCGTTAACAGTACGAAAATTCTTTTATATCCAGTGTTAAAGTGAAAGAATTTCACTGAAAGCTCGAATAANAGATTAAGTACTAATGAATGTAAATTTGATAAGAACATTAATTCATAGAAAATTTTCTTGAGACTTTCCATACTGATATTATCAAGAACCCATGTAGTGAAAACCGGGAGAAAACCGGCGGTTTACCGCAGTTGTACCGATCCAGTTACCGGCTCCCATACAGCGAAAAACCGGTGGTTTTTTCCGGTTAACCGCGATTTTTTCTAGCTAACTGCGGTTTTTTCAACTAACCGCGGTTTTTTTCGGTTTACCGCTACATTTTTCCGGTTTACCGCGGTAAACCGACGGTTTTGTTCGATTTACCGGCTCCTAGCTGGTAAACCGCGGTTTACCGCTAATAATGATCTGGTTTTTGCGACATGGGAATTAATGTTTCAAGACGAACAAAATCTGAAATAATAGGAGGTGATGATAAGACAATATCAACAGCAAATGGATTTGATAAAGAAAGTACATTAATTCGATGTTTATTTGGAATAACTATATTTCTATAATAATCTTGAAAATTTGATTTTGACACAGCTGGTGTATTAATTGTAATTGGAAAAATTGAATAAAGAACTAAATGTTGAAATCGTTTATTAAGATAACAAAAACCATTATAAACATCATAATCATCAAGATATTCAAATATTTCATAAATCATTTCATTTGCCAAATGTTCAAGAATAGATCTAGATGAAATTAAAAAAATGAGAAGAATTATAAAATAAAGTAGAATTTTACATGACTCATCTATTCGATTCAACTTTTATATTTCCGTTATAATTCAACTTTGTGTCGTTTCTTGATTGCATTGTTTGTTCTATGTCTAGAAAATAAATAAAAAAAAATTATCGACAATTGTATGACGACGAAAAAGAAAACATGCATAGAATAGCATTAGACGATCGTTTATATATATCATATCGAAGTTACACCAGTCAACAATTTTGACGAAGTTATAACTTCGTCGATGACATTCATCGAAGTTACAACTTTGACAAAGAATTTGCTGATCATCCTAATTTAAGTGAACTTAAAATCTTCAATTTTAATGGTGAAATTGCTTCACGTTATTTTATAGGTAAATAACTTATACTGATCTGAATAAAGATTTATATAAAAAATTGTAGTATAGATAGACTAGATAATATCTATTTTTTTATTTAATTGAATCACCATTTCGACATATTTTTCAACAACAAATTACAGATCTTATTCTTGTATTTGAAAATAATTTTAATGAAATATCATGTAAACATTATACAACAGATGTATATGGCTATGTTTTGAAATTCTTCGAAAATCTAAAGCATTTATCTATTATTGGATCATTTCCTAAGTCTTTTCTACCTTTAATACTTCGTGATTTACCTTTAACTACTTGCTACTCTTCAACTATTTACAAATTATGTATTCATGTAATGTATTATGATGATGTTCTTGCTTTACTTGATGGTCGTCTCAATCAATTAAATACATTAAATGTTGTTATTATTTAATGAGGAATGTAATTCAATGAATGTTTACAAAATGGTAAGCTTTGACTTTATTCGATTAATCTTTTCAGTTTAACAAACAAAATACTATTGATCACGATAATAAATTGTTTTTATATTATTATTGATAGATTTTTTTGTTAATTAATTACCCTTTATTTGAATGAACTATAACTAAATAATTGTAAAACAAATGTTCGTCTAGTTGAAAGAAAGAAATAAAATAATTGAGTTTCATTGAAACAAACAACAATGATATGTTTGAAGAGTAAGACTGAAAATATTTATCCTCATATAGTTAAAAGATATATGTAGTTGTTTGACAAATTGACAAAAGATCAAATTTATTTGAATCTAACTTTTCCTTGAGCAGCTGAAAAAAATCCTTGCTTTTTGTTCTTGTTTTTAGTCATTTTCGTTATTGTATAATAGAGGAAAAAACAAATAGGACGAACAAAATCAATGAAGCTTATTTTAATGACAGAATTTAAACAGGAAATTCTCATTTGAAGTAATATTCAGTTAAATCAATAAAAATAATCTTTTGTACACTTCATTTTATCTTCGAAGAACAGACCTTCAAAGCTGATTTTCTTGTTGACTTATATTCAGTAAATGAATTCGATATTAGAAAAATAAAAGAATATTCTATAATTACTTCGACAAAGATTATTACCTTGTCATCTTTAAAAATATATTTTCGTACCACTATTTCCATATTAAGACTACACCGAATTGTTGGTATTTAATTCTCAAAATCAACGGATTTAAATCAAAGCTGATTATTAATAGTTTGACTAACATTAAGGACTTGGTGACGAAAACATCTTTTTTTCAACTAAACTTGATTCAAACTAAGTATACAAGAGAAACTGATCAAAAACAGTAAAGATTTTATCTGTCAGTTGATCGACACTATTCGAATAATTACTTCATGTTGAATATGACGATCATAAATATTTGAATGACCTTTAAATTCAATTGAAATTAACGTTTATGAGAAAAATAAAGTTCCTCAAAAATAAAATGGCGAATTGACTGGCTGCTTAATGTAGTTCTTTACGAGGCTTTTTCCTTTTCTTCTTTCTCGATGTATGCATCAAACATTGTCATTTTCTGTCGTGATGATATCAAGAAGCAAAAGTCAGGAAATACTCGTCCCAACGCAAGAGTAAAATTTCATGATCAAATCGATAGCGTCCATTTCGTTACAGTGTGCCATTCAATAAGATAAGTTTTTGTGGATTTGGTTTTTTTTTAAGCTTCGACGTTTTTAAAACGGAGACAGTAACAAAATTCAGTCGCAAGTCGATTATGAATCAGAGAGAGAATCAAGCGATTAATGCAAGATATTCTATAAATCATGTTTATATCCGTTAAGAGAGTTCTCCTAGTTATGAATTTTGCAATAGCTCCTTTACAGTTACTTTCTGACTTCGATCATTTGATTATTTCAAACGTAACTTTTCCGTTTTACAGCGACAATGTTTTGTTTTTGAAAAACATGGTTGAAACTGTTAATAATTAATACCATTAAAAGCGACATATTCTGTATCAGTTGTTTTCGAAAATTAGAATAGAACTGAATTGTGACCATCAATAATATTAACTATATATAAATATATGCGAAGTTCTTCCTGACGAGGAAGCGATCCAAATTGAGATGTTGTTGTTTAAACCCATGCTGGATCTGCAAAGATGCCTTGGTCAAACTACAAAAAAAAGACCAAAAGGATTCGTTTTCATGAACCTTTGGAGCGGAATTATGATCGTTTGACTGAATTCTCGATCCAACATTGAATAATTATATGTCGAAAAATCAAATAGCAGAATTTCAACATGAAATTTTACTGACTTATCGATCTCATTATGTATAGAGTATTCTGAAAGTTTCAGCCGCAAAGAATATCTTGTTTTTGTTGAGTATTAAATTTTCAAGTAAACTTGATTCTTGATATCATGCTTGGAGGAAATGAATATTTTTTTGGAAAGTTAATATCTCAACAAACAAATCTCGTGTACGACTTAAAATTTTAGAATATTCTACAAAAGCCGCTCGACCTATAATAAATAGGTGAAAATTCACGTCGGCATTCTGCTCTTCAATTTTTCGGTATATGTACATAAAGTTGCGTAGAAAATTCAATAATCTTTGTGAATAATAATATCTTGATGACACTATCTTTTATATGTAAGAAAACTATTCGACTATTTATATTAGCAGTAGAACAAGGTGAAATTATTCGCAAGAAGCAACTTTCGGGATATATTGTAAAACTCTTCACCTTATTCACGAAGGTTTTGCTTCTTCAAGTAAAACATTATAGCATAATAATATATAAATATTTTTCTTTTATTCTTCATGTAATAAAAAAAAAGGAACTTCGCTCTTTGATTCTTCTCTCGAGAACAATATACAGCAAAGAATAATAAGAATTCTAAGTATCTATTTGCAAAGAATGTATCTTTTGTATCGAATAGATTAATTTATTAATCAAACCAAGCGCCATCTATTGTTATTTATTCATCATTGGCTATAAATATAAACCGATAGAGTTTAAAATCGAAGCCCCTTTGATAACGTTTTTTTTTTCTTGTTCAGTTTGCTTCTCTCTCGTTCGAGATTAATCTAACCAACACTACCACGTGTATCACATTGATATATATAAATATATATATTTTTTTAGATTTTGTGTTTGTCTTTATTTTTCATTCATTCTTCCTTCGTAATAAACAAGCAACTTTTCTATGGCTTCATGTATGACATTAAAACGTTCGTTTGAACACGATCGAGATTCTAATACTAATTCAACTCCATATGAATCAAGGACACCATCAAAACGTCAACGTCGTTGTTTTCCAGTAACAGTTGTTGCATCAACTAATGAAACAACAGCAGAAATGTCATTTGGAAATCAAACAGTCTTTCCTGATGTTCAACCAATTTTAACAGCTGGTAAAATGAAAAAAGAAAACTCTTATTATATTCGTTTTTCTTTTGTTTTTATATTAGATGCTTTATTAACACGAATAAAAGAAGAAGTACGTCGTCTTCAACGACGTCATCAATTAAAATCATCGTCAACAGATGCATCTGATGATGATAATCATCATACAACTGATTCAACATCATTAAATAATTTACCTGGACATTCATCATCAAATAATCAACATCTTTTAACACTTAAACAAGTTAATATGATATGTGCTCGATTATTAAAAGAACGTGAAGAAAAAATACGTGAAGAATATGATCAAATTTTATCAAATAAACTAAATGGTAAAAAAAAGAGTCAATTAAAATTTTTTTTTACCGAAATAAATTTCTTTGTTTAGAGCAATATGAAGGTTTTGTTCGATTTACGCAAGATCAATTAACACGACGATTTTCTGAATTACAATTTTCTTGTACGTATCGAATAATTCTTATTTTCAAAAAGATAAATCATTAAACATAATTTCTTCATTTCTTTTTAGATGTTTCATAATATCGAAAAATTCCGACATAGACAAAGAAAAAAAAAACAATCTCGTTTCTTCTTTTGGTGCTGGTCAATTTACATTTTTTTTTTGTGAAAAAGAGAACATCATATTAAATTGTTGTATTATTGTCTTCTGGTTTTTTTTGTTTAATGATATTCATATCTATATGCTTCTTTTTTCTTTTTTTTTTGGTGCGATTAATATGAGCAGATAGGAAAAGAAGAAATTTGGAATAGTAACAGACTAATGCAGACTATAATTGAAAAACAAAAATAATTAAGATATACATGCATAAATACATATTTAAAGATTCTCTTTGTATTTTATCTTTTCTTTATGTTTATTAGTTTCGATGTGTTTTTTTTTCATTTTGGCTTCTTGTGGATATAAATATATATATAAACGTATGTTGCATTCGAGAAGAAATTTTCACTTCCTTTTTTTTTTCTTTTGTTCTTAAATAAAGTTATTAAAAAAACAAAACAAAATACAAACTAAATTAAGCGTCGTACTGTATAGTCTAGATAATGAATTCAATTAATGGTTTAATGTCGACGATTTCTTTAATGAAAAGGTTAGTTAAATATTATCTTTGTTGTTCGATGTTGTGAAATAGCTTTGTTTCGTTTTTCTTTTAATGTTATCTCAATTGCTATGTGCACTTATGCATATGTGAATATATGTGAGAAATATTTAACTAGATAATAGCAATATGCGATTGGTTGATACTGTATGTTGATGCATGTTATATGTAGATTAAAAGCAAAAAAAAAAAAACAAATCAAGTATCAAGTGAATATGTAAAAGGAAAAAAAAGAAACGAGCTGATGCACAGCATTAATATGCAGATGGAGGTTAAACTTTCGATCACAGTGATGATGAGAGAAAACGGAATGTGTTTAGCGAGCGACAAGGAGAACGAGAAAAGAAAAGAAAGAATTACCACCATTATAATGTATATATACACTGTTCGTTCTTTCTACTGTCCGAACGATCAGCGAAGGCCGAATATCGGTCACAAACTTACAACGTGATTCTTTAAGCTTTTTTTTTTTCTTTATGATACGTAGCTCGATTTTATAGAGCTATTTCAATAACAAGGGATAACAAGTAAGTTTGCATTGAAGAAAAGAAAGAAAAGATGTGTGGTTTAAGTACATGGATACCGAGAAGATTTTGATGTTTCATATCAATAGTAATGAAAGACAGTTAGTGTAAGACACGAGAAAACACATTACGATAACCGAAGAAAGAGAAAGAATAAGAAAAAAGAGAAGAATTTGTAGTAGCAAAATAATTCAGAGAAAGGAAAGTAATAAAAAAGATGATACATTGGTTAGTCTCGAGAGTAAATCATATAAAAAATAGCACAGAATGTGTCACTCAATATATTCGATTATACAAAAGTGCAAAGTCCATGTATAATCTTTCATCATGATTCCATTAGTTATTACGCCATACGATTGATTTTATTTTGATGTTATTTTTTTCAAAGAAAAATATTTTTTTTTAATTCAACGAAAAATAATAATCGTCACAATTATAGAAAGAAAATGACTTTCTAACATGCAGCTATTAATATAAGAATTCATATATATATATATATATATAGGTCAGAGGAAAAAAATCATATCTCGATATTATTATATATGCCAGCAGCCATGCATACAAAAAGCTGGCGGGATAAAGAATTTCTTTTCTTGTGCGTGTGGCTATAATGTTAAGGAACATACATCCTTCTAGCGTCACCTCAAGTCATATTATTTGGATTACTGATATTTATCGAGATTATTGTAATAATAGAGTAGGATAATGATGGTGTTTTCAGAAGTTTTTCTTATTCTTCGTGTTTCTTTGTGTGATCATTCTTTTTTTTGTTATTTTACTGCTACCGTTGTGTATTTCTCATAGAAGGAGAATATCTATTATTTAGTGGCAGAATGGCAAACAAAAATTTGAACATGCTTGTCAACAAACATAGGTGATCTGCATAGAAGACAATTGCTTTATTTAAGTTTCTGTCGGTTGGTAGCCATTAGTATAGTTTTTTTCTGTGTGCAGCTGTTTGTTTTCATCGTTCTCTTAAAGAAACACTTGTCAATCAGTCGATACTTCTTGCTTCTCTATTTTTTTCTACAATTGTTTATTACGAAACCAAATAGATGTCTTTCAGTAATTTGTTTTTCACTCAATAGAGTAACGTTACTATTCAGAAATTCATCTCATCTAATCAACTTGCATACGAGGTTTTTTTCTCTCTGAAACGATATGTACGTAGAAAATGTTGTTAGAGAAAGACGAAGAAGAAAAAATGAGAGTCAACGGAGAGGGTAAGAGAAAGAAAGAGAAGAAATGCAGCAAATAACAGAAGAACGATAGATCTTCGTGTTTCTTCAAGGTAGTATCCATAATCGTAACTGTTCGTCGCTTTTTTCCGGGTATTATATCGAATGGTGAACGTTTCAATCGTGCATAGTCGATTTTTATGTTCTATTACCTGTTTTTATGATTATTAGGAAAAAAAAAAGAATCAAGATAAACAGAACATTGAATATGTACAAATTTCAAAAATGATCGACGAGAAAAAGCCTTCAGACATGAACGATGAAAACAACAACCATAGCTATGATATATGATCAAGTTCAAAGATTATAGTTAGAATACATATTCTGTTTTATTATCATTTTCTCAATTCGTTTTTCTTCCTTCGAATCTTTTCTCTTTGACTATGTTAATTCATAAACAGATTAAAATAATTATATATTAATTGAAAAAAATCATAATGATTATTGAACCTCGTCGCCGAAAAAGTTCGGTAACATTTTCTGTACCTGATGATCATTATCATCAACAATATTATGCACAACGAACATCAAGTTTTGCTGAATCAGATTTGGATTATGGTTAGTAAGATAAATGTGTGCTGTGCATGTCGCAGTAGTTTAATACGACTAAATAATCTTTTTGTAATATAAATACATCTTGCACGATAAAAATGATTTATATATGTATATATATAGTATACTGTTTATTGTTTTTTTTTTTCAACAAAATAACAATCTAACAACAACAAAACGTATAGAATGAAGGACAAAATTGAATACGACATATGTAATAAATTTAGTTATCATTATTTGAAAATAAATCACCTGACTCATATTTGATCACACTTTATACACTCTACGGCATACAATAAATTTCGTGTGTATTTTTAAGTAATTCAGTAGAAGAGTTTTGCGTAGTAGCGATAATGATGAAAAGAACGTCGAGAAATCCTATGGATATTGTATCTAATAATGATACAATTTCTCAAAGCAATGATGGTGTGTCATAAATTATTTCCTGTAATTCAATTAATTATATTATTATTTTTAATTCTTTAGAGCCAACTATTTCGACAATTAGTCCAATATCATTGGCTATGGCTCGAGCATTACGTAGTGTTAAAACCTTTAAAAAAAGTTGGGATTCTGATAAGGCACTGAAAAGTACATATAAAGGAAAATTTGGCAAACATCAATTACGTGCTTACATCTTTTTGGTTTTGGGCTATGCTGTCGTTGTAGCATGGCTTACAGAGATGCCTGTATTTGCATGTAAGAAATTGTTTTCTTTTTATCTAAATAAATTTTTATGGAATGTCTATTTAGTATTACAACCAAAATTTATCAATTGTACACCAATTTATCCAAATGTTTCGAATATAGAAACAGTCAATACAACATCCCTTTATACAACAACCATCAATACAACACCCCTTCAATCGAAACCCCAGAAATTAAAGCCTTCAAATTCAATAGAAACACCACTAAATTCATCGAATGGTAATGCTCGAAAGACTGCTGATGGACCAGTGCAAAAAATGGAACCAATATATAATTATAGCCAAGAATATGGACGAAGTGTACTTACTGATGTAAGAATAAGTTCATTTTATTAAAGAAAAAGATTGACCATATTCATGCTAAATTAGTACTTTCGTTGCCAACTAATAAATTTAAAATATGAGTTGTTGATGACATTTACACACCAAGATATTTTTATTTTGTAATAAAGCCCAAGTTAGTCTTACTTTTAAATAAGAGCCAGAATGAACCCGAATCTTTGATTTTGGATACAAAATCTTTTAAGCATATTTTTTCTTATTTAACTTAATGAATTCTTTCTTACTAAATGTAAATATTAAATTTTTTAGTTCAATATCTTTTGTGATCCGATCCGTGTGAAAATACCGAATATTGTTTATCTTATTGGTTTGATTCTTGGAGGTCTTATATTTGGTTATATTGCTGATCATAGTGGAAGAAAAATGATTTTAATTGGTAAAAAAAGTCAAAATATTCATTTTATTTTAATTTTTTTTGTAAATATAAATTTTGTTTTTTTTTTGTTTCCTAAAAGGATCAATGTGGACAGCATGTGCTCTATCAATATTTCAACTTCTAAGTGATGATTATATATCTTATGTTTTCTTTATTCTTTTCGTCGGTATTGCCATTGGTGCTGTACAAGTAATTACTGTACCTTATGTTATTGAAATGGTAAATAAATAATTGTTATTTTATCTTTAATTGTTTAAAATATTTTTTGTTGTTTTTTTTTAAATAGTTTCCTAGTGAATCTCGAGCAATCTTTGCTCTATTATTAACAGGTGCAGTATTTATATTGGATTTAATTATTCCTGGTCTTGCATTCGTTATAAAAAACTGGAAAATTTTACAATGTGTTGTTTCAGCACCATTGGTTATAACTGCCGTTCTTTATTGGTGAGTTTTTAATGAGAGAAAAAAAAATTTAGTTTTTTTATTAAATAAAAAGAATCTTTCAAATAGCATGAGTAGTCAACAGTATAATAAATATATTAGACAAAGATAGTGTCATGCAAATAAAGAATAAGTCAAAATGAAAATAATATCTATTGACATCCTATTCAAACAAGATGATAATATGACGTGACATGCATACTGTCGGCGTATGATGAGATATGATGCTTGAATGAATTGGTTAGTTGCTTTTTTTGTAATGAAAGTATAGACTTTGAGTACAGCCGACCGGAACCGATGAGCTGTAATTGTGAGTGAAAGAGAAGTTTGGAAAACAAATTAGATTGGCTTTCGAACGCTAATATAAATCAAGCGGAGCTTTGAACAATGAGAAAACTAATTAAATTTATTTTCTATTTTCGTCTATTTCGAATTGTTTGTATTATGTATGCTTTATTAATTAGACAGGACAACTACGAGACTTAGTAAATCAAATATGAAAGAAAAAATAAACTTTATGAACTTTGCAGTCTTGACATCTTCTCTTTTCTTGTAAAATCAAAACTTCATAAAATGACTATATTATTAAAATGCTAAAGTATTAATAATAGAGTAATTTGAAATTTTCGGAAGAAAATTTTACGATGGATTATTAAGTTAATTCTTTTTTTTTTAATTCGAAACTAAATGTTGAAATTTGTTTTTCTTAATATGATAATTTGGCGATTGAACATTGTTTTGCAAAACTTACTGAATACCTTTCTATTACATATTTAAATTTTGTTGTATCTGTTGCTATGACTTTTGAAAGATCGATGTATTGATGAGAAAGTATGTCACTAGGCAAATACATAGACAAAAGCTACACTTTATTTCATAATTTCATTTTATAAAATTGTATTACTCTATAAAAGTGTCGTATTGACTCATGTTCGACATCTTCACAATGAAACTTATCAGCACAAAGGGATAATTTATCGTTTTCCACTTGGAATGTTAGATAGAAGTTAATAAAAAATATATTAATTCACATTCGGAAAGAACAGAAACTTCTACTCATAAATTATTTTGGCGGCAAACAAAAGCGAAATAAATGTCTAACTTTTTAATAAATCTCTCATATAGAAAAAGGATTTGTCACTTAAAAAGAGTCTCTGTAACCTTTTATTTATTTATTTGTAATTTGAATATTTTATCAGGTTTACAGAAGAATCCATGTTTTGGTATACAACTCAAAAAGATTATGTAACAGCTGTATTATCATTAACAAAAATTGCTCGATTTAATGGTGTAGTTTTTGAAGATGTATTTCGTGAAGCACGTGATTTTCTACGTGGTAAACGTTCCAAAGGAATTCAATGTGATTTTCAACCATTACTTCGACTTGGTTTGTTTTATACTTTTCTTTTATTTTGTAAAAAACAAAAAAAAGAACAAACAAATTAATTTTTGTTTCTTCTTCTAGAGGATATTCAATTGTTGGGTTCAAAATATCCCGATTTTGATATGGTTGATTTACAAGCAACAACAAGTAAAAAAAATACATTATCACAACGTATTGTACAAGTATTAACTGGTCATCATTATTATCCAACATTATCAACATTTTATCCGACTGATTATCTTCATTCGTCAATATTAAGTATTTATTTACTTGTTATGTGCGGTCTTTGGTATGTATGATTTTTTTCAAAACAGAAAAAAAAATTCATTATATTTTATATCTAATAAATTTTTCGATTTATTTAGGCTTGTTAGTTCATTAACAGAATATAGTCTTGAAACATCAGTTTTGACTCAACATTTAACAGATCATTTTTTTCTCAATTATTTCTATACACATCTTATACAAGTTGCTTCGTTCATTATTGCATTTCCAATGGTTTATAGGTATGAATAAAACAAACTTATTAATATTATTTAAAGCAAAAAAAAAAAAATGGAAAATTTTTAATTAAGATGGGGTCGTCGATGGCCAACATTTTGCTTTTTTCTTATTGCTGAAGTTTGTCTACTTGGTTCATTTGCTGCTCGACCCGGTAATTAAATTAAATTAAATTGATTAATTAGGTTTTGTTGAAAATTAAACATAAATGTTTTAGAAAACGAAGAATTACGTAATGCAATGCTTATTGTCTATTTCGTGGGCAAATTTGCATCTCGTGGTGGTTTTATTGTTATTTTACTTTATACATGTGAAATATTTCCTACTGGCTTAAGGTAAATTAATTATAGAAAAGGAATATTATTTTATGTTATTTGTTTTCTTTGATCTAAAGATGTACAACACTTGGCATATGTTATGCTTTTCGATTGATTGGTGTAGCACTGGCTTCAGACACTGTGGTAAGAAAAAAAATCAAGATAAAAATTTATTTTTATAATGTATTTTTGTTTTTTATATAAGGCTGGATTAAACGGTGGAATGGCTCGTCTTATATATGGTATATTATCATTAATTCTTGGTTCAATGGCACTTTTATTACCCGAAACTAAAAAAATTCCATTACCTCGAACTATTATTCAAGTTGAAGTTATTCCAACATCAATAAGTAAAAATTTTCGTCGTCATCGTTCTATACCAGCTAAACGAAATATTCGATCAGATAGTACACGTCCAGAAGGTGCAAATACATTTAATGATGGTGCATCATCTGTATCTGGTATACGTTCAGTTCGTTTTGGTCCATATGATAATCAATCAACATTACATAGTGTTTATGAATTACAAGAATATGGACAAGATGATACAGTACATTCATCAGCAAGTCGATATAATCGACGAATGGACTTACGTAATCCAACTATATTTCAACCATATAGTGGAAATAATATTGAAACGCATCGACAACAAACACCAATTGCTGAAGATGGTGAATATGATGAAGATGTTGATGATGATCGAACACGTTATGCTCAACAACAACGACTTACAGAACATCATCATCGTTTTAGTGACCAACAAATGGCGAATGTTTGTTCAGATAATGATGTTATTGTTCTACCAAATAGAACAAATAATAGAAAATCATCAAATAATTCACCATCACAACTTGAACTCAAAGCAGAAATTCAAACAGGTGATATAACAAATGAACGAAATGGTTTAATAACGACAAAATCAACAGTTGATGAAAGAGTAGATGAAAATAAGCCAGACGAAAATATGTCTCAATCATCAACACGAATTGTTCATGAAACAAGAACATTTCCACCAAATATGAGTGAAGATGAAAATTATTTTTCTGAACATTGTTAGTTTACAATACAATCTTAATCTTCCTTCTAATAAACAGAGTGATACATGTTATGGCTTATACCAATGAAACACAATTTTTTTTTGTTTTTTTTTTATTCAGGCGCTTCATTCTTTTTGTTTGGCATTTAGAATTCTCTTATAGTTTAAAAAGTTCGATAAATCTTATATACCTTTATTAGGATAGCATGAATATCGTTGTATTAACTTTCAACAATAGTTGAAAATCTACTGTAAGAAAGTCAGTACGGTGAATTTCATGGTTTTCTCTTTCTTATCTTGATAAGGTGGTTGAATTAATATTTCATTTGAGTAAGTTCTCTTCTTCTATTTAATTTAGCATTAATAAATAATTAGCAAAAGCTTAGTCATGTTTCATATTTGTATGAAAAATTATTCAGACATAAAATTTAAAATAAATAATGTAATATACAATAGCATAGAAAATAATTAATTCTTTCATAATGAATTATATCATTATTTAGCTATCGCTTTTATTATCTTATTGTTTTTGTATCAATATCAAAAAATGATTAAAAAACAAAAGAAGAAAAAAATATTCTATTTTGTTGTTAATTTGTTGATACTTTTATGTTTTCGTATTTTATGTCGTTTTTTTTACAGTACAATGTTCACACAAGAATCTCATGGAAATGTAAAACGTGACTAAGTTTTTTTTAGTTATTTATTAATAGTAAAATAAATATAAAAAAAATAAGAGAACCTATTCATCCTACATATTATACAGAAGTTCTTTTGATCTAATAAAGTATTGATATGTATTGTTAGGCATCAAAGAAACATTCAAAAACGATGCTATTGTGAGAAAAAAAAACTGAATAAAAAACAACATGATTTATTTCAATGGTAAAATTTCAAAAAACTTCATGGCATTTTTATATGATATCTTATATAAATCATATTTTCTGTTTTTCGTTTGTGTTCAATGGAATTCACCAAGACCAATTTTAGAAGTTTACACTTCGATTTATACTGAAACGAATATCAACTTATGTCAGTCTTAATCAGATCACAATTTTTTGAAAGTAGATTTAGAAATTATTTTGTAAAAGTTATATCGTTATTTTGTATAAATATTCTATGGAAGTCAGATTTCCTTGGCAACTCTATTGCGAATTAGTAAGCTAATTTGTTTGTGTTAATGCTTATTTTGAATTAGTAGCTTTTACGTCGCAATTGTATGCATCATGTAGATTCTAATGAGCTATGATACTGTATTTTTAAGTCAATGATGTAGCCTCTTCAGAAACACCGAAAAAGTTGGTTTTCGAATTCAGATTGATATTTTTCAAAGTGGTAAAACCTGACCAAGTATAGTTTATTGTGAAAGTTTCAGATCATTTGATATATCGCTATCTTGAAATAAGAACATCGGATCTAGTGGTATTTGTGATTAATATACGTAAAAGACACTGTTTTACCATAGACGTTATCTTACGATAGAAGTAACGCAAAGATCTGAAACTTTCACAATAAGCTCCTCTCACGCACGGGTGCTTGTCTCTATGTAAAGTTTCAAGTTGAAATTCGAAAAACATTTTTCGTGTGTTCCTCATGGAAGATATGGCATTAACTTCAAAATTCAGTATCTTCACTCCAATAAATTAAGAATTCGATTTTTTTTCCAGAGTATTCAAGGCTCATTGGAACCTATATGATGCACACAGTTCTAACTGAAAAGTCTTTTATAGATTAAAGAATTTTCCTCGTAAAACACACTTGTATAAAAATTTCAAATGTTAATTACTGACCAGTGTCGTTAATCACATTTCGATTCTCTTGACTCTAGACTAGCGAAATTGAAAATACAGATTTTGTTAATTAATGATATTAGCTCTATTCATCTGTAAAAAAGATATATCACACTATTCATAAAGAGTAACTTTTGTTAATCATGATTAAATGTTTATATTAACTTATGAATCTCTAACTAATAATAAATCATACGCTCTTTTTTTTTCAACTGTAAACTTTCAATCAAACAACAGTAGAATAATTTAATCAATAATCATTAATTAAGTAATATCTATCGGTCAGCTCGAATCATAGTGATTAGATATTCTTTCTCAATATGTTTCATGGACATTTGAACTAATGATAAAGATAGATGAATGTGTAAATGCAAATGAATATTCCTGTTTTCTGCAACTGATTTTATCAGTCTAGAGAATATTCTTCAATTAGAATAAAACTCTAAGAATTCATTCTTATGCTTAATATTCAATAAAAAATTTGATTTCATATTTTCTGAACAATTTCAAAAACTCAAGTATTGAACATATATCGTGGCATTATTTACAAGTTTTTCTTCGATTTCTTTTTCGATACTTTTCGATCTATATCATTTACATATAATCATGGTTTGTTTTCTTTTCTTATTCGTTTCTTTGAACAATATGAAATTATGTTTTTATCTTCAGTTTATAATATTGGTTAAAAAAAAAACAAAAAAAAAGGGAATAAATATACTAGAAGAAAAATTTGACGTGTTAACACACTGTCAAATAAAGACGTGCTCATAAATCATACGAGTAATTATTTGAACTTCTTATTAACACACACATATATATATATATATATATACGCATTTCTACAAGTCAAGTATTATCAACAATTTGGATGATCTGATGTATATTCATCTAAAAAACTAAAAAAACACAAGAAATTCTAAACTTGAATGCAAATGCATCGTTGGACACCATCATCATCACCAATTCCAATAACTTCATTGGATAATATTTCAAAATTTGACAATCAACGAATATGTTTACGTTGGTGTAAAGTTTGTATATCTGCATTAGTTCTATTAGTATTTCTTAGTTTTTGTATTATCTATCCTGTACAAAAAGAAATCTTCTTTAAACAAGAACATCAAAATAAACAACAAGAACAATTTAATCACCAACAACAATTATCATTTGATACATATATTCAAGATATATCAAATATACTTTTACAACTATCAGATAAAAATTATACTGATGAAAAATTTCTTCTTCATATACAAACAAAAACATTAATGATATTAAGAGATTTAGAGATTAAACGAAAAAAGGATATTATTTTATTTTTATATGAAAGAAATCTTATTCAAAATAATCAATTAAATTTATATGGAGCTGATTTGAATAATGTTGAATTAATATGTCCACATGATTTTCATTATTTTCATTTACCTGGTGTATTATGGTCGAATGCTAAATTTATTAATTGTCGTTTAACATTTGCTAATTTAAACCATGCATATCTTATTAATGCTCGATTTATTAATTCAACACTACAATATGCATCATTAATTGAAGCAAAACTTGATAAGAGTTATTTCATACATGCAATAATTATGAATGTTAATTTTAATGGAGCTTCACTTATTCAAGCAGATTTTCTTCAAGCTGATATTGTTCAAGGAAATAATTTTACAAATGCTGATTTATATCAAGCGAAATTAACTGATGATCAATTACAAGGAAAAAAAATTTCAATGATAAAACATGATTTTTGTCGCGCACGATTTCCAAATGGATCTTTTGGTTTTGTAAATTCAGAAGAAAATTTAATTTCTAATGGAAATGCTGAATTGGAGGTAGAATATTTATTTAAATATAGTGTTTATTTTTTCTTTTTCTAAATAGTGTTTTACTGATCAACAAACAAAATGGAAAACAATTGATCGTAATATGATATTATCAACTAGAAAAATTGAAAATATAACAAATGACAATAGAACAATTAATGAGAATCATTGGGGAAATTGTTCATTTATCATTTCACCTAAAACACGAGTTTATCAAAATATCAATTTACATTCCTATTCGGTTTTAATTGATACGAATAATGCTACATTTTCTTTCTTAGGTTTTGCTAGTTGTAATGAATCTTATTTTGAAATTAATATGTATCGTTCGGATGAAATTTTACACGATTTAACAATTTATTCAAGTAAAAGAAACATTAAATATAATTCAATAATTGACTGTCATTAATATTTTAGAACCTTGGGAAGAAATGGAATTAAGTGACGACAAATCAATGCATGCATACGGTGAACATCGTTATCATTTACCAGCACGTACACGACGTATTCAAATTTATTTCGGTATTGAATTATCTGAAGATGATATTCCTTGTTATTTTGATAATATTACTTTAACTATTCATCTAAGTAAAACAAAATAAAAATCTTATATGTTATTCTATATATTTTTTGCTTTTTATTTTTCAAATAAATATTAGTCAAGAATTTATTTAGTTATGAAAAAAAATTAATCATTTAGATTTTACAAAATAATATACCAAGAATGACAAGTCTTAACATTTTGTCATTTATATGAAATAAATATATTTGTTCATAATATGGGTTTTTACTAAGCAAAAATAGGAAGTATTGAGAAAAATAATAGATAATTGTGATAAATCTTTTTTTTATGTACATGTTTGTCATATTTGATTAACAATATCGATCATTTTCTTTCCTAGCATAATATATGAAAATTTTTTCACCAATATATATTATCGAGTTTAGCAAGTTGTGTAAATATAAATCCCGTGAGAAATCACGTTTTCACTGTCTTTGAGTGCAATGTATTCATCCTATAAATGCCAAAATTAGAATCTACGAAATATGCAAATATTCACAAGAAACTCCGCATAAATGTTTTTCAAATCAATATACATATTTACAAAAAAGAAATACGAAAATACTCATGA
Source organism: Rotaria sp. Silwood2 (assembly GCA_905329745.1). NCBI lineage: Eukaryota > Metazoa > Rotifera > Eurotatoria > Philodinida > Philodinidae > Rotaria > Rotaria sp. Silwood2. Next base: position 450,563 of record CAJNSZ010000058.1, on the reverse strand, counting down.
ATATCTAAATAAAAGCAGGACATATTCATCGGATATCACCAGAACTATCCGGCGATCATATTCAAATGCACTGAACTTTTCAGAGTTTCCAGAGCCTTTTGCGCTGATCATTTTGGTTATAAAATTTTTACATTTACTCGCTACTTTTAGATAGATACGGATCAAATATTATTAATGCAGTTTATATATTTTTCAATAAATTCAAGCCACATTTTTATCGAAAAACCGATTATACATTTAGGTTTCACTTGAAAAACTGCATCAAAATCTTTAGAAATATAAAAAAATTTCACGCATTTTTAGAGTGCCCACTGACTCGCAATGTAGAGAAACAGTGCATGAAAAAGCCAATCAGAGAGTTGGACTGACCGAGAATGTTGACCTTGCCAGCCCGATAGAGCAGAAGTTACTCTACAGCATGCACTAATTAGTTTTCTCCGCACCTTTGATTCTGGAATGAATGACTGTCAAAATTATTTTAGATCATACTTTTTCATCAAATTCTAGTGAACATGTCGGTGAGATTTCTTTAAATGGCTTGTTTATTACTTCAAGATTCACTGAGGTTTGTTAGAACGTGTTGACCTAATCATTTTGGTACTAAATTATCCAACGTACGACTGTAATATAAGTAGATTTCTAGCTTAAATAAACAATATGGTACTATTCCCTTCTTTTCTAGAAAAATGCATTGTTTTCTTTTTATGCATAATAATTAAAAGGAAATAAGCTACACTAATATTATTTGACTTGCTTTTTAGTGAAAATAGAATCGAACATTGGATGATTTAGTATCAAAATGATCAGACCAAAACGTTCTTACAAATTCCAGTGATTTTCGAAACGGTTAACAAGTCATCTGATTAGATCTCACCGATTTATTCACCAGAGTTTAATGAAAAATTGTGGCCTAAAATAGTTTTGACACTCGTTCATTCTAAAATCAAAGACGGAAAGAAGTCTAATTCGTGCATGTTGTAAAGCAAGTTCTGCTCTATCGAACTGGTAAGGCCATCATTCTCGTTAATTCCAACTTTCTGATCGATTTTTTTTGTAAACTGTTCCTCTACATTGCGAATCACTGGACAGTATAATAAAAATACGTGAAAATGTTTTAGATTCCTAAGGATTCTGGTGCAGTTTTTCAAGAGAAATCTAAATATGTAATTGGTTTTAAAATCAAAATAGATAATCATGGATTATGATCAGTTTTTCGATAAAAATGTGACTTGAATTTATTGAAAAATACATAAAATGCATCAATAGTATTTGACCCGTATCTATCTAAAAATAGTGGATGAATATAAACATTTTATAGCCAAAATGATCAGCGCAAAAAGTTCTATAAGTCTTGAAAGTTTCACTGAATTTGAACGTGGTCGCCGGATCGACTGGTGAATTCCCATGGAAACATCTAGCATTTGTTTGTGTAGAATATCGATTCAACTGAAATAATGTTAGAATTCAAAAACTTCTATTTATCTTATCTTTAACTATACATATGTTTTTGAACTAAATTAATTCAGTATAAGTATAAAAATTGACAATTATATTGAAATTGAATACAAAAATCAAAAGAACTTTTTCTTGTGTGTTAATACAATAAACAATTACATCGTATTCTTTAATTCATTAGTGTCCAATTGATCTTAGAGAAAAGTTTTTATTTCAAGATTTAATACGCTAAGATTCTCGATTCATTTGCTCAAATTTTCTTAATATGTAGGCGTAACAAGCATGTCGATGTATAGTATTAATTTTTAATGAAAAAAAAAAGCAGAGAGAATAAATGATGAAAAAGAGAAGAAAAAACGAATCAGCTATTTTTGTAACATTATATAAAAAAGAATTATTTTCCAAGGTTAACTTTCTAAAACATAATTCTTCTTGTTTTTCTCTCTTTTCATTTCCAGGATACCTCGCATTTAATATGTTCACCAAAAATAATCAAAAAAAAGCCTAAACTTGAGAACTTATCGTTACTTGAAACTATTTGTATTATCGTACGTACGTTCTTTTTTTGTCTTCAGGGAAAAACAAGTCAAAAAGAAAATATTATTATAAACACGGAAAACAAAATATATTTCCCTAGTTTGGTGTGTTTATATTTAATGTATATATTGGATGAGTATTTTTGTATGTTGTGAATATGTTGAAATTACCAACATTACTGGCAATCATAGAGAGGTAAATAATATATCTTGCTATATATGTTTTTTTGATCGTTTAATCAAATAATACAATACGAAACACGAATTTGAATCATTTTATTTTGATGATTAGTTATTCATTGATTATCTCATTGATATTTGTTGTTCTTTTTATATTTTACTAAAAACGCAAATAAAATATTTCCTTACCGTTTCGATTATTTTTCTTTTCGACTGATAAAATACTTGTTCTATTTTCATAGACATATTTATCATAATAAAAAAAAAAGCAAAAGAAAATATGACATTGCTGAAGATTTATGATAGAGACTGATACATATTCGACAAACAAAAAGAAGCATTGCAACAATACAATATTCGTAACTTTCGAGAGGAATGAGTCTTTCCTTTTTGTTTTTTTATTGCGTGATGTTTTTGTGCATCAGTTTAAGTGCATTTCATCTTATCTAAGAAAAGAAAGAAGTTTCACAGTGAATAAGTGACAACGACAAGCATTAGAAGAAAATGGTTAAATCGTTTTCTCTTTGTTCAATTCGATTATGTACTAAATAGATGGCCGGATAGGCAAGTCATTTCGTTTCCGGGTACGTTATTTAGGAAGAAATAGCACGTAGAGCGGAGAAAAGACGGATAAGTTTATATACATCAATGACTATGCATGGCTGGCAAGAACACTATAGTCAGTCGATAGCATCAAACAGAATAAAAATGCCAAGTAGCACATGCAGAGATGAAGTGGTAGTGAAGGCGCAAGAAGTAGAGAAACTGCAACACAATTCGTATGTTAGTAGTGATGAGGAAAAGTTGTCGAGAAAGCAGGAGAGAAGCTTTTCAAACTATCAACATTGTACGATAAGCGGGTAAAAAAACGTGTGCTAATAGAAAATATTTTTTTTTCTTTTCCATTCCATCGCTACTCTAACACATCACAACACTAAAGAATTATTTATTAATATAGTAGATTGAGTAGCAGCAATAGCTAGTAATACTTTATTATAAATAATTATAAATAATTGACTGAATTAAACGGTTAGTTTTCAATTTACTCTAAATAAATGTCGTAGATCTACATTGTATTTCAAAGTCTGTAGTTTTTTTCAACTCTACATCATAGATTTTATAAGTACTATAGAAGACTCTTTTAGTTTCGTTCATGCGATATAATTCGTATTTATTAACATGTTATCAGCTATTTATTATCCAAATTAAATTTGTATGAAATTAGATTTTTCAAAATTATCTGAATGAGTTAATTATGTTTATTGTTAACCATCGAATAGAGTAAATATATTTTTTTTTTCTCATAAATACCAATCTTCTAACAAATAGAAATATGCATTTTTCTTTCAGTCTGCCATTCTTTATATTTATTAAAATGTGAGAATGTTCGACGCAATTTCTAGGTCGAATTATTATTTATTGTTAAATAATCATACAAGTATTCTACTCGATATCTTTTGTGTGCATTTTGAGTGATGAATCCGAATAAATATTACAGGAAGTTTACTTTTCTAATAATTACAGTTGTAAAGAAGAAGAAAAAATGCGCATATTTTATCTATTCATATAACTTCATGTTAAAAGTTCTTATTGTTTAAATAGGGTAAATATTATTTTAATTGAGTTAGAAGTTTATTAACCTTATTAATTCGATCGACATTTGCTGTATTTTACTGTAAGTTCTATCATCTCTATTGTAGCTAATAATGAATTATTAATTCAGATAAATTTCGTTATACAAATATGGAAATAAAGAATTTTTTCATCTGTTTAATAGTTAATATAGATTTAGTTCTTATTCTATCTATTTTCATCCATTTTCCTCGGTGAAATAAACGGTAGTTATATATAGTATCTAATATCAAGGTTCTATCTATATACATGCAAATTTTTATTTTTCTGATTGCTTTTATTAGAAATATATATATATATCTATCGTATAAATTCTAGATCAATGATGATAACTCTTCTGTCCTGAATTTTCTTGTCTAGTCTGTATTTTCAAAAGAGTCGATGACTATATATAATTGATCTAAGAGTAAGTAGCAGTGACAAAAACACAAACAACAACATCAACAAGATAAAAAAAAGACAAGCGGATGATGGCATGGCACCGCCTACATTGGTGTATCCGAATGCTAAGGTCAAAAACGGGTCGAATGATAATTATGCTTATATTAACTGTTGGTATAGCAATAAGTGAAATAATATATGGAATTCGTGATCAATCACAATTACTTATTGCTGATGGACTTTTTTCATTTGCTGAAGGTATTGCATTAGTTGGTTCATTAATTGCATTACGTTATGCAAAAGCTGAACGTTTACACTCAAAAAATACTTTTGGGTAAAAAATATTTATTTAATTATAGTTCATATATGAATAATTATTGTTTTTTTTTATTGTCAGATGGGCACGTTTAGAAATACTTGCTGGTTTATTACAAGAGGTTCTACTTATGTCACTTTCACTTTCAATTATAGTTGATGCTGTTAATAAATTAATTAATCCAAATCATATTGAAAAGGCATTTGCAATGATCTTTTTAGGTTCAGCTGGAGTATTTATTGGTTTATTGGGATTATTTTTATTTCGTGGTTACGATCATGATCATAATATTGGACACGAAATCGTTGAACAAAAGAAAAATGATTTTGTTCGTAGTGTCTATACAACTTTGCGTAATCTTGATATGAATAGTGAAAACATAAATGATTCATTAACGCGACAAACAAGTACATCAAATCCACAACCTATTGTTATACCTGAATTAGTTGTTACTGAATCAACAACAAATACTAATACTACCATTATTACTCCTAGTACAGCTACTACTAGTATTACTACTACTACTAATAATAATAATAATGTGGAACAAGGAAAACAATCAAAGCAAAATTTAGTTTTACCATCATTAAATGATACATATCAAAGTGCATTTATTACTTCGAAAATGACTGATTCAATAACAGATGATCGTATTAGTGATAGTAGTGAACAACAGTTACGTGTACCTGTTGAATTTAGACGAACGAGAAGTCGAAGTGGTGATTCCATAATATCATCGATATCGTTTCTCAATCACGATGATTCTGTTCTTGAAGATGAATTTCAAAAATCACGTGTTTATGCAACATTACATGCCCTTTGTTTACATTCATTGGTAAATATACATGATAGATAGAAGAAAAAACACAAAGGAAATTCCGATGTTCTTCAAAATGCTTTGTTCTATTCGGTTAATGTTTTATTGAGTACATCGTACGTGTAACAATAAATTGAATAGAAAGGAAAACCTATTCTTTTTCGTGAACATAGAAACTAACCGAATACTTTTATGAGTGAAATCAATTACTTTTAATTGTAATTGCTCACAATGTAGTAATAGGTTTTTCATCGTTCGTCATTTGTCCTATAGTTCAATCATATCAAAAAAGGAACACTTAAAATGTTTTTATTTTTATTTCTTTTTGTGTTTAATTATTAATACATTTTATTCAGGCAGTTCTTCTCGAATCTTTAATTGTATTATTTTCTGGTTTATTAAATGAATTTATTCCACAAAAAGATATAAATGATAAACAAATAAATTTATGGTTGAAATATGTTGATCCATCATTAACCTTAGTTATGGTAATAATTATTGCTATTAAAGCTATTCCTGTTATATGGTCACTTGGTAATATTCTTGTTGAAGCTGTTCCATCGGGTATAAATACACGTCAATTAATTCAAACAATAATGAAAACAATTCCACAAATACGTGCTGTACATAGTGTTCATGTTTGGAGGTATTTAATATTCTTATAGGGCTTCTTGTTCTTTTCTAAATCAACAATAACTATATATTTTAGAGCCACAGCTCGAGATGTTTTTGCAACATTACATGTTGTATGTGATGAAGATTTATCATTGAGTACCTGTACAGATTTATTTGGACGGCAATTACAACGAATATTTGAAACACATTGTATACGTCATTTTACATTACAATATGAATATATTGAACCGGGTGGAAATATAAATAAATGTGCATATGGTACTCGTCGAAGACATCGTGGTCATCAATCGACTTCAGAAGATAATGATAATATAATGGGTCAATCACAGATTGATTTACGTGTCAATCCATTTAAAACGAATTTCATCGATTCATTACGAAGATCTGTTTAAGATTCATAGACATATTCTTTTTTTCCATGTGATATATAAATTCGGTATTTTTTGTTTCTTGCAAATTGCATTCCAATTTGTTTTTAATACTAATTTTTCTACATATTCTCAATATTTTTGTTTTTTTTTTGAAAAAATAGCTAGATAGTTATGGATTGCTGAAACAAATATATTATAATTTAAATACGGCCGGTTTGTGTTGAAAGAAAAAGAATGTTTTATTTATTAATAAAAGAATTAATTGGTTTCTGTATATCATCAAGATTCTATTATTAAAGAAAAACTACAGCTATAGCGTCAATAACTTGATTGAAATAAATCATAGGTTTTCATAGATGTATTACGTGTTAAGGTCACCCTGCTCTTCTCCGATATCGATCATTCGATACAATGCATGAAACTTTCTGAAGATGTTCGACGACCAGTCGAAGTACATCAATAAAAAAAAATATTTTCGCCGTTCTGAATCTTACCATTCAGGAGATCTTCAAGTATCAAAGTGCATCACGGGTGCAAAATATCTTTTCAATAGGTATACTTCAAAGTATACCGCTTGGAATACTCTCATTTGACAGAGAACTTCCTACTATTTCGGATGAAGGAAAGTATTTTTTTAATTTTAATTTTATTTCCTCTTTGGATCCTCAAGACTTTAGAGCTTAAAAAAAGAATCTTATACAAGATTTCTAAGAAAGCTAATGATTTGCTTTGATATTGATCTAGGACGAACTATTTCGAAAAAATAATTTGTTCAAAATTCGACAATTTATCCAAAAACATTGAAAAATGGACTAATGGAAAAACATGATGAATCATATATAATTTATATTATTAATGAAGAAGATGGGACTTATATTAAAAATAAAGTTTTTACTATGTTGCAGATATGTAGTATTCGGTAATGTTTTTTTGATTATTAGAGTTATTGATCGTTAATTAAATTCATTTTTTCATAGTTCATATATCATGAATATAGTAACAACTCAAGGGATAGAATAATAATTCTCTAGTGAAACTGGTCATAAGCAGAGGAATTTATGGTTCATAATCAATAAAAAGAAAAAGACTTTCTCTGTGGATCGATAATTTAGAACATGATAAAATAGTTTTTAAATAGCTTAAAAATACACAACAAGAACAAGTAGAATTTTTCTTAATATAATCTATTTCAACAAATTCTTAATGATTTTCACAGAAGATATTATTATTCAGCAAAAATTGTATTTTTTATATATTAATATTGTTCTTTGTTGAATCCTACTGATTATGATAACAAATTGTTTTAGATATAAAAGTTGAAATTGAATACTCTGATATAAATACAAACTGTAAAGGATTAAGCTATTAATTCCTATTGTCATATAAATTTTTTTTTGTCTAGATAATTGTAAACATAAGAATGTTTTAATAACTTAAGTGGTTCAAAGAAAACGAAAAAGTTTGTGATATGTCGAATGAGGACAAATCTTAGATTTAGATTGTTACGAGACAAAGATATTTGAAATATGTTTAACTATTCAATACGTTCAATTATAAGATATTATTCGAGTAATATGATTTGAATGTGTTTTGAACAAGAAAATTGTTTTGCTTATCAAGAAAAAATAGCAACACTTTAAATTTAATGCATAAAAGAAGAAAGAATTAATGATGATCATAATCATTACTGAACAGTAGAGATAAGCAAGTCAAATCAAGTTAGTTTTGACTTGCTTCAACTTGACTTGAAAAATTCTTGGACAACTTATGACTTTGACCGATGAATGACAAAGTTTTTGATTACTTGTGACTTGACTTGACAAAAACATACAAGTGAAGTCAGACATACTTTTTTGTTCTAATATAAAAATGCTGTTCGTCAATAATACTTGAACAAAGTTATTAGTCGATAACAACACTTGAAAAAAGTGCTACGGATGATGAACAATTACCAACAATAGTCAGCGTCAATGTGCCAACTTTTTTTCTTCGTTTGAATGATTTTACCATAATTGATTCACGATCTCAAGTGAAAATAATCATGGAAGAGGAAATTGATTTATGGTTTGATCATATAATATCATCAAATACATCTGCATTTTTATTTATTTCAAATATTATCAGTAATGCAATCATTCAATTAATTTATGAAAATCCACAACATATTTTGTAAATATGGTGAATATCAAAACTCTTCATATGAATACCATGTATTTTAAAATTCAGTCAAAAAGTTAGGTTTTTTGGCTCAAAATAAAACGTATTTCTGTAGTTTTTCTTGATGTATTTGAATAGACAATAGAAATTTACTGAACAGATCAAAATAACATTTTATTCTAGTCAAGTGTTAAATAAATGATGTTTTTGGTACATCCACTATTTTTAATGCTACAAAAGAACGGAACATAGTTATTTAAAAAAAGAATATACAGAGAAAATACCTGCGCAAAATTTTCTATCCTTTAGCATCTGGTACCACAATTGTCTTTTGTGAAGTCTAACGAGGGAACCACTCCAACTAATTCCGAGCTTTCGACTACATCTTTTGGCTATAAGTAGGTTCCAGTGAGACTAAGAAAACCCTAGAAGCGTTTGTTCCCGTGGCGTATTAGTGAAGAGTTATGGCCGTTTTACTGGATTTTTTACTCAGGACCGGGTTTTTCCGAAAATCTTAAAACAAATAGATTTGACCTGAAGTTTTCGCCATAGATAGATCTATTAGTTATTAAAAAGTCCTGAAAATTTCAAAGACAATGAACGTGCCTTTCTCGAGATATTCATTTTCTTTGAAATTTTCAGGACTTTCTAATAACTAATAGATCTATCTATGGGGAAAATTTCAGGTCAAAACTATTTGTTTTAAGGTTTTCNGATGAAGAAGGTTCCCTTAAGAACATGTTTGACTGGAAAAGTACATTGCAAAATTTTTAAATTTAAAAGAAAATCTCCGTTCACTGAGAAAGTTTGTCTTATTATCCGCTTTTGGTCAAGTTTTGTAGCGCTACGATAGAGCTGTTTAAATAAGTTAAAATAAACTTTTCAAGTTATTGGTTAAGTTCAAAATTGAAAATTTTCTAATGGACTTTGCTACTGAAAAGTATGCATAACTAATAAGTCATTTCGAAAAATAAGATTTATTTCAGCCATCGAAGTTAATAAAATCCTATATTTTATCTTCAATTAGAGTTTAGTGAACCCTATAAGAAAGCATATTTTCTATTAGACATTTTGAGAAAAATTTCGTTGAACGTTGTGGAAGAAAAAACAAGTTTTTTTTAATGAACCTGTTTCCTATGGAATTCGTGACTGCTTTACCTCAATTATTTTGATACCACTAGAAAGTTCGTATCGCTTTGTTTACATTCACACATAATGTAGCTAAAAATATCGAAAGTCGAGCGCAAAACAAATCGATCAAATCCAATTCTCATCTCTGATTTTGTGTGAAATTGAAAGTTACTTTTCTGCCTTCGGCAAGTATTTTGAACCAAAAATCGTTTTACTACTTTGCAGTAGAAGCTTTATTCTTTCTAACAAGAAAATTCTCAAGTCTCTATGATGAGTTCTAGTCACACTAAACTGAAAGCAAGACGAATGAGAAACTTTTGCACCATCCGCTATGTTTTCCGAAACATTAGATAGTATAGTCAAAATATAGCCTAGTCTATCGAAGCGTTGGTGGTGTAACGGTTAGCATGGTTGCCTTCCAAGCAGCCGACCCGGGTTCGACTCCCGGCCAACGCACTACTTTTTTTTCTCTACCTGATGATGAGTATCAATAATTGTATTAAGTTCTTGTATACGTCCATGATCAACATTATAGAAACGAACAAGACGATCAATAGCTAAAGCATATTGATTTATACCTTGATGATTCCATTGAACAATAGGTCGATTAATATTACATATATCAAATAAAGGTACTGATTCAATATCAGTTGATGATGGTATTATAATTGAATTATCATCACCGATTGTATTAACAATCGATGTAATAAATGTTTCAAAATTAATAAATTGAAGTTCATGATTACCAACAAGTAAAAGATAGTTTTCATTGTCATTAAGTGCTATTGAATGACAATCAAGATTTGAAAGATTTTTACCAAAATCAAATGTAAATGAAAGATTTGATGATAGTCCATTATTACGTTCATACAAAATCATCTGGAAACAGGATATTTTACTTGACAACGAAAAAGAAAATTGAATTATTTGTCTTTTTTTGTATGTATTTTTTTTTTTATTCAAAACAAAAAACAATTACATCTTTTCCTTTTAAAATTGATATGTTTTAAGATGATCTTCAGGTTTAATATCGGTATAAGTTACATTTGTTGTTTGATTATTATTATTATTTGTACTATTAAAAAGACCACTTATTAAACTTCGTCCACCTGTTGTTTCAACTTTTTGTAATTTAACTGATCGGCTAATTGATTCTGATTTTGATCCATTTGAAAATGGTGTATGAAAAAGATTTTCTTGAGCTGTTAATAATATTTGATTACCACTTTCAATTAAACCTTGTTCATGTGCAGCAGCTAATTGATTAACAACAGATCGTTCAATCTATGAAAAATATTAAAAAAAAATATTTTCTTTTAATATATATAATAAAAAAAAAACCTCATGTTTAAGTGATCGAGCTCCATAATTAATATCATACCCATCAGCTAAACAATCAAGAGCTTTACGATCCCAAATAATATCAATATTATGTTGTTCTTTAGCCTAGAAAATCAAGCAAAGAAGATTTTTCTTTTTGTTCATTACTAGAAAATCTTACTCGTTTTTTCCAAAATTCTAGTTCTTTTAGAAGTAATTTATTTATTTCACTTTTTGAAAATGGTAAAAAATAAACCATTTCATTAATTCGTCCAAGAAATTCATCACGACGAAAATGTCTCTAAAAGAAATATCCAGAAAAACTTTATAATTAATCGAATTTTTAAAAATTTTTACTTTTAATATTGGTTTAACAACTTTATCTTTAAATTGTTTTGATACAGTTATACGACTTTTCCCATCATCTTCTTGTTGTTTATCAGTATCATCTAAATAAAATTTTGCAATCATCATATGAGCAATTATGATATTGATCGAGATTATCACTGTTTACTAAGAACAAAAGGGAAGGAAGCGTTTTGTTTTTTCAAAATTCATTAATAGACAGTTCGTCAAATGAGATTTATGTAATTAAGTAGACTAGAAAATAATCAAAAGGATTCGTTTTCTTCCTAAACTATGATTGTTTTATTGAGTTTCTGATATGCTTTTGAGTGTATCATAAAAAATTTCAACGTCTTAAAATTTGCCTATAAAAAATGTCCGATGGCTTGTATTATACATTGGAAGTTTCATCTACAACGGATATTTCATAAGAAATATGTGCATTTATTAAGAACTTAATATTATAGAAAGAAAACTATTCATTGTAGCTGAAATTTTCTCTGCATGATTGAAATCATAAGACTTCGTGATGGATGAATTTCAACTTGAAATTGGAACATTGAAGTTGTCATGATCAGGCCATACGATTAGGGAGGGGAAGGGAGGGAATTTCCCCCTCCTAAAATTTTGGGAGAAAGTCTCCCTGGAAAAATTTATCGTTTTTCTCCAGCGGATTTTCTCTTTGGAAAAATATTTTCGTTTTCTCCCAGCAGATTCTCTTTGGGAAAAAAAATTTTTCCCCCCCTTGGTCAAAAACAAACGAAAACTCTGGTCTAGGATTCGAAAGAGTAGAAAAAGCTTTAACTTTTGATAAAAAAAACCAAATGTTCTTTCAACGCTCTTTTATCGAAGAGAAATAGAGATAAACTGTTTATGGCATTACTTTTGCATTGATGGTTACATATGAATCTATCAAACAAAACAAAAATAAAACATATGTAAAATAATTTAATTCATAGTCAATTGAGTAGAAAAAAAGAATTTTTTTTGTCAAATGTTTGAATAAATTCCTAAAATGAACTGGCTTGTTTTGAAATAGTAGAAATTCTTAAAAATTTGGAAAAAGCTTGTATCATTGGAATAATGAGAGAAAAACCATGTTGAGATCTAGACAGTTAGTTTCGCTACATGTACAAAATTGTAGATGAAAAGATTTCATTAGTAATGGAATAAATAATTCTCATATCATTTTTGTTTCGCACGCCTCATATATATTATTACAAAAGCTTGTGAATAAATACTGAGAATTCATACAGTTATTTTATGGTGCTTCATTTTGATTTTATTGNGGAAAAATTTTTTCCTTTTCCCCCACCAAGTTCTCTTGGGGAAAAAAAAATGTTTCCCCCCCCCCCCCCCCTTGGTCAAAAACAAACGAAAACTCTGGTCATGATACTTCCTGAAGTCAATCAGTCACTCAATAAAATGATCATAATTTAGGAAGAGATAGAGTCTTGCAGGAGAAACCTTTTTCGAGTGCCGTATTCTGTTTGCCCCGTACTGAAAATTTTCGGAACAATGCCGAATGTCTTGCAGGACGGGATCAACAGAATTCGAGGCTATCCCGCAGAACTCTAGGAAGAAAGCATCAAAAGAAGGTATCATTTTTGGCTTTGTCTGATTTGTCGTCTAATGACAAAAGTCTCATTTTAACAGTTATTTATATCCTTGAAAAGATTTTCTTTCTATCTATTTCTATTTCGATAAAACTAGATATGTATCGAATCCGAATGTTCGAATTTGGTCATTTTCAGTTAATTAATAAAAGGATAAAGAAATAAGCCAAAAGAACGGATTTCAGATGTGATTATGATAGATCTACACACAATGAAATAAACGATCCGAAAAATGGAGATCTGCAGACATTCTAAAAAGTTAACAATGAACAAAAATATTCAAACTCGAACTTCACTAATTCTTAGGGTGCCTTCATTATTTACCATAAACCTCAAGAAACGCTTGAGCAATCACTCAAATGCTCGATAGTATCTGAACTGATTGAATAATTTCGAAATCTGAGCCAGAGTTCGGATTCCGTACATGCCTAGATGATATAAAGCATTCGTTGAAGAAAAATTTGTTATAATTTCTATTCTTCTTATTCGAATAAAGTTTTGATGAAAATCGCCCACAATACTGATTATCGATCAATTCGAAAATCTATCTAATCGACTTAAAAGAGATTCATTTAGGAAACCTATAATAATAAATAATAATTTAGTGTACCTGACGTCATTGCTCCATTAACTAACGGTGGTTTCTTTTCTTCTTCGCGTCTTAAATCTTGTGCATAATTAGCAATTTCCTCACTAGCTAAATTCGATGTCATCACATAAATTGCTTGTTTACCATCAATGGTTTTTCCCTTTCCATCAGTTAAACGTCCCTAAATTAAATTTATATTTTTCAATTTTGTTCGTTTTTTAAACTCGTCTTACTTCATCAAATAATTGTAACATAACTGTTAAAACATCCGGATGTGCTTTATCAACTTCATCAAAAAGTACAACGGCTGTTGGACATTTATTTAATGCATCCGTCAATTGTCCACCTTCTTGATATCCAATCTAGAAAAACAAAAAAAAAACCGATAATCTTAATTTTTCTTTTTCTTTGAATCAAACTTTCATATCCAGGTGGTGCACCAATTAATTTTGATACTTCATGTTTTTCTTGATATTCACTCATATCAATACGTATAAAACAACGAGTTTGATTTTTTTCACCATTTAAATATTTCGCTATTTGTTTACCTAATTCAGTTTTACCAACACCAGATGAACCAAGAAAAAGAAATACTAATGGTGATTCATCACTAGTCCAACCAGATTCTTTTCGTCGTATAGCTACAAGAAATAAAAAAGATACATTTTTTGTCTTTCAAAAAATAAATATTTATTTTTCGTAAATTAACTAACCAGCACAAACTGTTGATATAGCATAATTTTGTCCAACAATATGTTCTTTTATTCGAATTTCCAGTGGTCTTCGTCGTCTTTCAATTTTCATTCTGTCTTCATGTAATTTTTTCGCCTAGAAAAAAAAAAAAGAAAAACCTTTTGTTTTCTTTTTAATTTTAACAAAACACGAAACAAACATTTTTTTCAAATTCACTTAATAATTCTTTATGCTGTGATAATGCATATGCAGATGGTAAATGTCCTTGTTCATTTTCAATTAAAGGATCAGCACCATGTTCAATTAAAATATTTATTATAGGTAAATTATCATTTAATACAGCATAATGAAGTGCTGTAAAACCATTAAATGTTGCTCGAGATGAAAGACGATCACAAAATTCTTCTTCACGTTTTGCATGAACTAAACTTGTACGAATTATTATTTAAAAAGATCTTTGTTTATCGTTTACCATGTGTCGGATTCCAATGAAGTTTTTTTGCCATTGATTGTACATTAGTATATTCATCAGATTGATTTGGATCAGCACCTTTCGAAAGTAGATATTTTACACAATCAATTCTATTATTTATAACAGCAACGAGAAGAGGCGTCCAACCAAGTGGATGTCGAAGATTAACATCAAGTTTTTCTTGTTCAATTAATCTATTAGAAAAAAAATTAGTTTATCATTATGAAAATTAAAAAAAAGACTTATTTATTTACTGTTGAAGAATTTCTAATCGACCATCATGAGCCGCTTGAAATAATTGTTTTTCTACGAATGAATAATTAATTAGAAAAGATTTTTATCAAAGAAAAAACGAACATAATTTCTTACCAGTATGAGATAAATCTTTTTCAAGTGATTTTGCATGAACAATAAATGAACGAGAGTATTTTTCAAATGGTGATATTTTATAAACAGTTGTACTGAGTATAGCACCAGTACCCAATGAAGTCCAAAGAAGACGATTATTTCGAAATGATAAGGGAATATGATAAGATGAAAATATAAGAAAACGACGAAACGTGCGAAAGAAATATCTGGAAGTCATCTGAAATGGATAATAAAACATAAATAGCTTTATGTTTTTTGAAATATTCTACAGATGAGAGTTTGAATTAAGGAAATCATTGGAAACGAATGGATAGATCAGAGCAAAGCAGATTATTTTCCCAGAGAGGTCGCTATTACACAATAATGATTCAAATGAGAGAAGACGAGTTTTTGAGTGCCACTTAAATGAAATACAGTTAGTGTCTCTTTTATCGAATACAAACTATGCAATCTGTAACAGCTTTGTAGATCAAAAACAAAAATTCACAGGTTGCATAAAAAACCTACGCTGCTCTTCCTTATTTGTACAAAGCTCAATGTTTTCTCAAAAAGATTTTCTAATTCTGCTTGTTTAAGACAATATTATTGCTAACCATTGGAGGCGGTGAAAAATATGGGCGTTTGCGTAGAAAAAAATTTGATGCCCAGTTCAAACCTATCAATCTCATGGAAGGAGAAAAGTTCTCGAGCCTACCCTAATCTGTGAAGAATGAGTCTAGAGAAGGCTTTAGCCTATATAAATCTTGTTCCTCCGCCGTCTATACTTACTGAGATAATTTCAATTGAATTCAGTTGTTTTCATTCAAATTGGAGTCGATTAACACGATTCCATGAATTATTCTCGATCTTGTCTTTCTAATGGACATGCTCATTGAATATATTAAGTTCGACACTCACAATGCAGAACGAATTAAAAAGCGTTTTTTTGTTTTCATAGATTTTACACTATTCAGTTGTCCTTTTATTATTGCACTAGTTGTTTTTTTGGTTCAAGATTCACGAGTTGATTCTAAATTTCAACTTTTCACGATTGCTATCGAAAAAACATTAGAATCAATCCATTTGAAATTAAATTTTTTATTTTTCTTAAATTACAAGATTCTTTTTAGTTCTTGTAAATCTTAATTAATATTAAACAGCTACAGTTGAACCATTCGGAAGTATAGCACCTTGTAAACTTTGTACTTTAGCTAATTGTTCTTTTGTTATTTTTGCTTGATATAAATTTGCATTATTAAATATTGCTTGTGTCACATCTGTATTAGTCCAATCTGTTCTTTGTAATGATGCATAACGAAAATCAGCATACGAACAATTTGAATTAAGAAATAATGAATCGTCTAAGATTGAATATGAAAAATTGCTTTGAAATAAATAAATATTTTTTAATGATATATTTCGTGCAAGAACATTAATAAATTGTAATTGATTATAAAAAGATTCTTGAGGAAAAATTAATGATGATAAATCTACATGAGATATATTAATTCGATATTGAATACCACTATCAAGTAATAATTGTAGAAGAGAAATTTTTCTAAATGGATCAAGTTGTCTTAAAACATGTAAAGTTTTTGTTCGAATAATTAATAAAATACGTTCATTATCAGTAGAATTATATGAAAAATCATATTTAAGAATAAAATTCATTAAATCTTGTTGATAATTGTTTAATATAATTTGATGTTGTTCATCATGTAATGACTGAATAGAACTTAAATCATTATTGAATACAATTGTTTTTGAACTTTGATGTTGATATTCACTTAAATTTTCTTGTTGTAATGGAAGAACAATTGGTAATATGCCGATAATAAGTAGAATAAAAAGATTTGATATTAAATTTATCCATTCAAATAATGAATGATTTAAACAATTTTTGAGAAATTTATTTTTAAGCATCGGAAAGAATTTTTCTTTTTAGTAAAACAAGAAAAGATATTGTAATCAATAAAAATCATTCAACTATTTCTATGTTTATTGTCTTATGACCTTTACCATTTTTTTTTCTAAATGGGTAATTGATTTATGAAAATGGTATATAACCTTATGAAGGTAATGGTATAATTGTTGCAAAAAAGAAAATGAAAGCAAAATAGATTAATTTCAAAGCTATCGAACTTATAGGTCGAACTCGATGAGTATGTCATAGAAAAAATTTAATTCCTATTTTCAAATTCAGTATCAATTGTAATAATATATATAAAACCAAGAACTGTTTCTTGTTTAATTACCATAGAGAATTCATCTAATTAATGATTATTATCGATGTAAATCTTTATGATAATTAACCATTACATGCATCACAGTCACAACTAGACATGAGCGGGACCATCTTGTACATATCTATTTAGAATACATGAATCGTGATAATATGATTTTCAACAGGTGTTTTACATAGCCGTAAAGGAGATTGTTCCAAATGAAAAGTGTTGACCTCAATTTCGGCCAAAAAAAATTGATCTCGGGATTGGGATCATCTTACTAATGCCGAGTAACAACAGAGATAATCTTGGCTTGGTTTTTTCAACATTTGAATCCGAACTGAAAAAAAATTTGTTTAAAATTTAATTAAAGATAACTAAAATTGATAATTTTGCATTCAACTAGTTCGTTTTCTTCCAAATGATTTGTCACGTAAAACTGTGCTCCGATAATAAAAGAGTCTTCGCGTGATTGGACGAGCAAAGAGAAGAAATATGTGTATACTCTCATTATTACTTATGGTATCTTTTTCAATCCATTTGTCTTGCTTTGTATGTCAAGATTCTGATATAAGTTACATTAATTCAGCTAAAAATCAACCTGAATCGTACTTCTTTCTAAGTCACAACTATGGATTCTAATTCAATATTTCTTGTTGTACTACTATAAGGTTATTCTACTTCTTTATTTTAATGCATTTAGTTATTTTATTACGCAATGTTGATGCAGTTATGGTGTATCAAAGATAATTGACAACGTACAATTTGTTGAAATGAAATCAAAATTCTGCAGTTTTGTCAGAAAAGATATTTATGAGAGAAAAATTAATGTGAACTTCTTGTGTCAGACACCTCTCAGTTATGAGTAAATAATAGTGAAAAAATAAAGGAATCATATCAAGAAAAAAATCTTTAGTTTATTGTGTGCATGAATTTTATTGTTTGACACCTTATTTTCTTTTTTATGTACTCGATACAAGCAAAAACAGATTTAACTGAAAAGAAACCTTATTAAAACAATTTTTCGCCAAGAGTTTTTTCTTCAATAAAACCGCTCTGTCTGAGTCTACGATATCTATATGTATATATAATGTCATCTGTTACCGGGGACATCATAGTTCTTCGTTTATTTTAAAATGCATCTTGTGGTATTTGTCTTACTATTAGTATCATGTGCATGTGATATAATAGTGTCCATAGATCGAATAAAAGGACAATATAATATTAATATTGATAATCATATATGGTTTCGTTCATCTCGCACTGGTCTATATATTGATGACCGCTAGTGTTCATCAAATGATTGTTCTCTTCCTTTAATCGATACATATTTTCTACAAGGTAATGATTCAAATTTAGGCAGTTGGAATGAAACTCAATTGATTTATATTTTAAATCAAAATGAAATAATTAGTAATATAACTGGATTTATTCGTCAATGGAATTCTCAATCAGTAATAACATTTCATTTAGATAATAATGATAAAACTTTAATGAATAATAAACTTCTAGATAAAAATCAAGTTCGAACGATATTTTCTTCATTTAATATTGAACAAATTATTCAAAACGATAATCGAGGTTATTTTACATTTTCAAGGTATAAAATTAGTTTCTTTAAAATAATTGAATAAAGTTCTAATTGAAATATATATTTAGGTGTAATGATGGGTTTTGCTGGTCAGTATGCTGGTATTTGGAATTCATCTAGTGAAATTATAAGAAATTCTTTAGAAGGCGGTCCAGTAGTTCTATTTAATTTAAATAAAAAAAAGGGCAAGGTAATATTGTTATTATTTCACCATTTTCTCAATTTATGGTGACTTCATTAAATCAACAAAACAATATATTGCAATATATAGTGTCATGAGGTCTATAATAACTATACCAACTAATTATAGTTCTTCTTTAATCTTATTTTATTCATCTGAAGGTATCAATAAAGCAATTCATGACTGGGGACAATTGATGCAACGAGCATATAATCGAACTAATCAATATCGTTGAAATGATATAACTATTAAATATCTTGGTTATTATACAGATGGAGGAGCTTATTATTATTATTATAATACTCAGCCAGGATTGAATTATTAAGACACAATATTTCATAATACGTGTACTATCAGTATAATTAATCACATCACCTAGACCAACGGGACCNTCTCCACTATTGTAAGGACGAAACATAGTATTGCTGGGGCCGATTAGGAGTTTGGAGGAGCCCTCTTTCATATGGCCCGAACAACACTATGTTTTATTCTTACAATAGTGGAGAAAGCCTTTCCTGATTCATTTTTATGCCTAAATTTCACATACATTGAAATTTAAGTAACTTGCTCTAGGTACGCTATGGGGACGTAATATTTAAAATTTGTTAGTTTGACAGTGAGAGCTTTCATTTGACCCGAATATGGTCAATCTCCTTCACTACCAGTTGGCAACCTTCCATTGTTAGATATTAATTTATCTTATGCTTGTAATGCTAGCCATTTCTAGATAGATTATTAAACAATATTTAATTATAGAAAAAAGTTGAAGAGAATGTCTAGTTATTGCTTATTCTGTCTGTTCCATTCAATGGAATATGTGTTTAATTGTCAATATGTGCGACATACTCTAATAATGTTTTATCGATTGGTAGCGCCCTCTATATTTACAATAACTTCTATCATCACTGTATATTTGAAAACTTTTTTAAAAATAATATTTAATGGCATTGCCCTAATTTCTTAAAATATAACAAATGAGATCAGTTTTACAGCTGTCTGCAAGCCCGCGAACAAAGACCTACTATTGTTCAGATGATGATTTAACGCGAAAAAAACAGTCATCAATAATAATATTTTTTATTCGAAATTATGAGTTTCGCACGACCAGTACCGTCCAAAAGCAGTGGCACTTCGACGGTTATACCTCCATTACCTGCTTTACCAAAACTGCCGTCTCGTCTGCAGTCAAAACGGTATATTTATCTTCGTAATTAACTCAATTATGAATTCTTTTTTTTTTGATAAATAGTACATCTCTGCTTCCACCGACATCAAAAAAAGAAATAAAAATACCAGAAAATCGAAATGATATTCTAATATCTTCAATTAAAAATCAAAATAATCTTGAAGATATTGTTAAGTAATCATATAATTGAATATGTGTTTTTCTTTCACAATATACAATGTATTTATTTAGTAATTTATCAACAATTGTCAAGCGATCTGAAGAATTATTAACACCTACCAAACAACCACAAATAACAACAACTGTTCGTCGTACATCATCATTACATTTAACTAAAATTGAATTAGATCGACGAAAATTCTCAAATTCAATTATGAAAACATTTAATTCACATTCTAATAGTTCAGAAAAAAAAGAAGATCATCAATCTAAATTATACGATTCCATATCAGATCGGTAAGTAGAAAAAAGATCTGAACTTAAAATAAATAATTTTCTTACTTTAGATCAAGTGAATGTAGTACAAGTGTATCTAGCAGTATACCACGTCGTACTTCTATTCGATGTTTACATAATGTAGAAAAATATTCAGGCATAAAATGTGCTTTACCATCATTTACATCAACAATACCAAATACATTTAAAGGTTTAGAAAAACATTATACACCAATGAAAAATAAACAAACAAATATTACATCTTCATTGACCGTTCGTTTTGTTTGTCTTTTAATTTTACATAAATGTATGCATAATGTTTTTTAAGGATAATCATATAACACCAGTAAATACAAATAGCAAAGATAAAAGTCCATGGCGATTACGATTCGAAAAATTTTTAAATCATGAAGAACCTACACCAATATCACCATCAACAGAATCAGTTGTTGTTAACAAGACGAAAGTAATATTTTCTTCGTATTGTAACTAAAATTAATCTTAATTTTAATTTTAATTTTTAGACTTCATCATTAGGTAAAGAAAATCGTACACCATCCTTTCGTCTTCCAGCACGACGAACAAGCAAATTCAATTTACCGTCATAATTAATGAACAGACGAAAATTGAGCAATGTCTTGAAATGGATAATCAGACATTAATTCATCATATACATATATATTACTTTTTTTCTTGTTTATCAAATTGTAAATAATGTAAAGAAATTAAATATAACTATTGAGAATTGTTTTTCGCATTTAACAGATGTTTCTTTGATTTCATGATATGGCAACGGATATATATTGTAAGAAGGAAGCCGGTTTGGTTCAGTTGAAATTTTCGACTAATCGAATGATTGTCTAACTTTTGAATGTTAAGGATTTGTCTCTGTTCTTAGTCTACTTAGGGCATGCCAAAAGTAGTAGTTTCGTCAGATTAAAATTCACATGAAAGAGTTAATTAAGTTTCGTTCCAATAAGTATTTGAATTAGTAGTCATGCTTGTTTAAGCATAGTTAATTTGTTTGAAAACATTTGTTGAAAGTATTTTTTTGAAATAATCTTGAATCGAAAAATTCATCGTCTTGCTTACAGTACGCTTTATAATGATTAGCAACTATTTCGATCAATAAGATTTTTTTGGACATGATTGAGTAAAGAAATACAGCGAATACATGAAATGATAGTAGATGAAAAATTCTGCATATGGGCGTGGCCATTCGTTACGGAATTTCAATTTTGAATCTTCTAAGATCCATTTTTTCGTAGTAACAGAAGTAAACGCTCTGAAATTTCTACTAGTAGTAGAGGCTCTCGTGATTAANAAACAAGTTTAGAGAGAGGGATCAAATTAATTAAAAATCCGATCGCTCAATATTGCAATGACTCCATATGTTGAGATACATGATCAGTTAGGCCCAAGTTCAATAAAATACTTCAACTCATCAATACTTAATCATGGTGAATTTGAAGAAGCAGCTGGATCTATCGCTAATTACGTCTGTAATGAATCAGAAACAATAGAGCGATTGTTCACACATTCAAACAGATATGTTTCACAGCATAGCCTCAAACCTCTAACAATTCTGAATACATCATCATAAAATGTATATGTTTCACTTGTGCATACTCTTTTTGAATTATTTATCGACTTATACATTCTTAAGAGCATATTAATATTTTCATTAACTTTTATAAAGATAAAAGTGACTAATTAATTTCTTACAACGAATAATACACTTTGATGTAGCTGTAGAACGACTAATTTTATTATTTTTTTCAGAATCACAATAATTATAATTAGATTTTTGCACACTAATATCAACATGTTCATCATCAACACTATTAGAACAAGTAGAAGACCCTAAATAACAATATTCGTTTGAAGCTGTTCAATTTATTAAATCATAATGATTGTCTTCAATAGATAACAGTGTCGTTGTTTCGTATACATGATCAGTCATAATATATTGATTGACATTGACGGTACTGCTATTTTGTTCAAGATTTCCTGTTTCTTCTCCATGTTGATCTAAATTCAGACTGAAGATATTTTTATATTGATGGATTTCTTAATAACACAACTCCAATGTTTGAATTTATTGAGGCCTATTCATACTATATTCTTTTGTATACAAATTCAGTTATCTCAACTTATTATACGATCATGTATCCTACGTTGGAAAATGTACAGTGAACTTTTTGGTTAATTAATAGTAACTTTTTGTTAGCTTGAAAAATAATTGCGCAAAGTAGTAAAGTTATCCATAGATGTTAAAGAATAATAACAACCCTTTTCAGTCTTTTGAAAAGGATGTATGCAGACAAACTGTATGTATATCAATTTGTTATAGCTTTACGATGGTATTATTGATTGGATGTGGATATGTACAAGACATACAGATGCACAGTGTGATATGTACAGCCTCCTTGCTTCTTTTCTTATCTCTGTTTATTTTCTTTCTGTTCTCGTCTTGCTTTATTTTTGTTTGGGTATTATTTCCTATTCGTGTATGAAGAGAACATATCGTTGAAAAAGCAGATACTCTGCATATCATTTTTCTTTTCTAGCCTAAATATTCGTTTTAGCATATTTACATCACTGTTTTTTTTTGTCAATAAAAATACTCACTAATATCACATCTTTGCATACTAAGAAAATTTCATGGTGTACTTCTCTTCAACTGAAACGCATACACTGTTAAATTAGTTAGAAGAATAAACCTCCCAGCTCACTCATCTATTTTGATGAATAATGTGTACAAAATTTATTTACCTGGACGAGTCCAGGCGATATCAAAACGAAATATCTCAGGTGCTCTCTGTAAATTGTTAAGAGATAAAAATATTGACGTAAGAATGTCCCATTTTCTATGGTTTGTTAATTATACTCAAATGTTTTTTCTCTCGTTCTGGTTGCCTACGTCTTCTCTCGTTTTACATTGACAAATATTTCGTTTTCATAACCATAAATCACTTATTACAGACCAGCTGTACGTTTTTGCTCTGCAACTATTGACTATTTAAACTTGTTAAAGTCATGTCAGAATTTCAATCAACAGGTGAACTTCGTATAATAGATTTTGAGCCAGGTGTAGCTTATCTCAGCTTCAATACCGACTCACAGCAAATCTTGAATTTGACTGGTTCAGAGATTGCTAGATCATGGAAATCGGTACAGATCAACTGGAACTATCCAGTCAATGATATGACATTAATCATTGAAACACCGTTTACGCAACAGCAACAACCTTATGCAATTTCCATTGATAATGAACAGCTAAAAAGGGGTACTTCTCGTGTTTGTCAGATCATCGATGGCAAGGAAGTTGACATGAGAACAGATGGTTGTCATCTAATTCAAGATTGCGACTCCAATTATCAGGTCATTCTCAAGTTGTATTCCACACCAGCTTCCGCTTACCTTGCAATTATAAAATATGATGTTATTCGAAAATAAAACAAAAGAAAGAGATTGCAATCAAGAAAAAAAAGAAGTGAAACTATGCTTGTTAAAATCTTTTCAACGCTACTTCGATTCTTTCAATTGTTATAAAATGTATTGAATGACCTTTGATTCATTTTCTGATGAATCGACACACCTTTCAATCTGCAACCAATATAACTCCTTCTTGTTCATTATCACATAGGCTCTCATTAATTCATCTTAGGCCTATCATTTATTGTATGTCCGTGGAGACAAATCTCTAGAAATGCGGTTGATATTGTACAGTAAACGGCCATGTAAAGATATCATAAACTTTGAGAGTAAGAACGATACATTTTAATAACAAAAGTAGTCCTCTTGCATTTGTAGCAGTTTTCATAGAAAACTGGTTGATGCAGATGAAGAAACATTTTGTTGAACTTTCTCATATCATTAACTGTGCCAATTAGAGATGAAAAATATCTTCAGAAATGTGACCATGGCAAAGAAAAGGCATCAGGATATTCAGACGGTATTCTAAATTACATTTTTCAGAGACTACATCGAATTTCGATCTCTAATAATGGTTACTGTGGAATTTCTCATTTTCAGCCATTTTGCATCATTTCTCATGCATAACCAATTAATTTCAACTGATAAATGCGTTTTCTATTGCATGACTGCATTAAAAGTTTGTTAATTAATGTTTGACTCATCGAATGTAACTTGTGAATTTTTCTTTAGTGTTCTCGAAAGTTATTCTAAACCAACAACAATAATAGATGGATAATGGAGATACTGAGAAAGCTGGAATTGATAGAGACCATTGTCTACTCGCTACTGCAAGGTTCAGAGCAGATAAGCACATTTTCTCGTCTCTAAAGTATCTCAGTTTTTTATATTAAAATCAAGTCAACGTGGACTTCTGATGATAGAGCGGAGGTTTATTGTGCAATATCTTGTGACCGATTCTTCTACCTACATTCATACAAGAGCGTCAAAAATAGTTTTCTGCTATTCGTGTGAAGGAATAGAATGCCGCTCCAAAAATTGATTGAAAGGTATCATGAAATAAGTCTTTGCGTTTATCATCAGGAATCCGCGTTGATTTGATTTAATATTAAAAAGGGAAATATTATAGGTGCAAGAGAATGATCTCATCTGTCCTCATCCTTTGTCATAATTATCAAAGTCGTACGATTTCAAATATATTCACAAATTCAATTCTCCAGTTTTAGTCTATAAAAAAACTTCTATTACTAATTTACCTAATTTGAAAATTGTTTTAGTATTTCGTGTTGTGAAAGTTTTGACAAATATTGGTCATGAGAAAATCTATCAGCAAAGAAGTGAAAATCAACGTAAAAGCCGCAACGAGTGAGAATATGATACTTCTACTCTTTGCACCGAGTCAAGAAGAATCCAGTAAATTCTTGATGAATGGACATGTCAATAACTAAATAATCGAAAGTATCTTAAAGCTTGTATTAAAATGATTTACGATAAAAATCAAATTCAATTCGAATTTCTGAATTCTAGACACTATCAAATAGAGGTACACAAGGGAATGTAACTCTCCTAAACAAGTTATCCTTTCACATACTCTCTAAATACTTTTGTTCAAATAGGCACACTTCAAACATTATCGTTGAAAAACAATAAAGATTGAATGCCTATGACTTTGATGTTTGTTGTAATCACTTCTTAATTTATTCTACAAAAGTGCTCGATTTTTGTATTGTTTCTTTATCGTAACGAAAAATAAGATAAATGTTGGATATCATTATCATTATGAAATAATATTTAACTAATCAATTATTTTCTATCAAAAAACAAGAGAGATATCTATAATTCTTGTCGATTACTACTATGGTCCTAGTCTTAATCATAGTTTTGATTTTTTTCCAAGTTTTTACTGGTTCAGTGTATTGTTTCAGTTGAAATATTGATATTCTTTATTTAAAGCTTAGCACGTTCCAAGCTGCTTTTGTTTCATCGACTTCGTTTTCCTTTGAACAAATGAGATTTTCAGAATAGCTGATTATTCGCAGCGACGTTTTTTCTTTACATTTAATCAAGTTATGAATATATCCACTAGCATCGATCACCCGACATGATATTGAGCATGTACACTTTTGAATCAACATTTAAGTGAATTAATTAATGATTTCACAGTCTAGTTACTAATGTTTTGTTTAATTAACATCATTTTCTGTGTAATTTTTTGTTTCATGTTATATAAGCAGTAAGAAAGCGATGAAGTGACGCCATTGTTTGTCTGTGTTGGATACCAAGTATATATAAGTGATTCATTGTTTAGTTCACCTTGAGCGCAACCAATTCAGACTAGAAAAAATAAACAAATGCATGATGACATTGTTGTTTGATGTACTTTATTTTGAAAATCATAATAAAACAATAATGTGCTTCCTTTATCTCTGTATCGTACAGAGGGAGATTGAAGTACATATGATCAGAACAAAATGTATCATGAATTACAATAGTGGAAATAGCTAAGTAGACGATTGAATGACTAGCATTCAATCTGAAAGATATTCATCATAAGAATTGTTCTATTTATTCATGTAACTGTATATTTTATCATTTTGCTTAAAGATACAATGATGATGTTCGAAACAATTCATTTTATTTATTTATTTTTCTCGCTGATACAAGAAAATTTGTAAACAGAAAATAATCAAAACAATACATTGGCAAGACAAAAACTAAACTGACAGTTTTTTATTTTTATATTTTCTGATTTGCAACTACTGCATCATAACTTGGCGGTGGCTCATCATACTCGAATACTGGAGCACTAGCCGTAGGTACTTCCATCGGATAATTCATTTGTTGTTGTTGTTGCTCAACTGATCTTGGATCAGTACCAACAATGACTGGCACACTTATTTTGAAATCAGTAAATAACCCACGTACTTTTACATCTAATATCAGTTCATAGTTGATTGAAACTCCTAGTGTTAGAGTAAAAGATGGTGGCATATATGTGTAGGTAGGAGATAAATGTGCAGCAGGAACAGTAAGATCAAAAGTTCTTCGTAATTCTGTATCATTAAAGTCACGTACATCTGGTAAATCTAGTCGAAATATTACTTCTGCATGACAATTTTGAGCGACTTGTCGATGTTGAATTAATGTTACTTCAATTCTTTTAATTTCTGCTCGCTTAGGATTTTGAAGATTAATATGAATCGCAAGTTTTTCACCAGGTAAAACGCCACCTCGAACTAAACATCCTTGTAACCGAATCTTCTTTCGATTTTGGTTTGAAAAAGCTACTTGTTGTTGTCCACCTGGTATATGAAGAAGATTAACACGAGGAAAAATGGTCAGTGGGAAAACTTGTTTAGCATTTGGTTTGTACCATGGTTGATCAAGGACGATACGTGTATAATATTTAACATAAGGATATGAAATTGTTGATGGAATTAATGATGGAGGTAAATTCGAGGGTAAAACAAATTCAAATGGCCATGAATGCTGACCACGATAAAGAGTTATTTCACGCTAAAATTTATTTTAAAAAAGTCTTTTTAATAAATTCTTTATTTTTTATTTAGATTTTTTACTTGACCATATTGAGGTTGAGCAACAATAACACGAAAATTTAAAAACGGTATTTGATGATATTTTGTATATTGTTCTGTTCGTTGTTGTCCATCTTTATCATGATAATGACGGTGTTCTTGTGTTGTATATCCAAGTTCACCAACACATTCAAGAAAAATTGCATCTAACATTAATTTGTCTTGTGTATTTTGAAATGAAATATTGCCTGATATTTGTTCACCAGCAAAATAGAATAAATTTGGATGATTAAAGTTTACTTGAATCTCACTACTTCCATTTGCACCCATACTGTTTTGGCTAATTAGAGTTATCAGAATGATTTATTACACTCGAAGTACGACTACAAATTTATATTTAAAAGGAAGACTATCATGTGAACAAAATAAAATAGAAAACAATTATGATTAACTAACTATGTCACTCAGTCAACATCATACTAAGAACAAAGAAAAACATAACGATGTCTTGCTCGTTCTTCTTTCTATTCCCGACATTCCAAACAGAAAATGAAACTGTAGATGATGATAAGAGTAGTGCTGCAAAAAATGAAAGAACAGACAAGTCCAGGTGTAGCTGTTTTAACTACTCTTGTACATCTTACTCATCGATATCAAATACGAAAGTATACTTCTTGTGCTCTGTTTAAACATGGAGATAATATGAAAAGAAAAGAAAAGAAAAAATACAAAATTTAATTAGTAACACATAGAGATAAGAAACAATGACTAATTTATAAGTCAATTCTCTTTTTTTTCTATTGAAGTAGCAATTATAATATACTTTATATCATGCAATATGAGATCGAATAGCTTTCAACCGATTGTTGTAACTAAATCTTGTTCTGTTTTGATACAAATATAAATTTATTTGCAGTAAATATGCTTGAAGTATTTTTATTATTTGTTATCTGTTGAAAAAAACCTAATTAGACACAAAAGAATTTTAAATTATATTTCTTTGTCTGTATATTGTTTTATTTCCATCGAAGAATTACACTTGTCTTTTTTGAGTATTTAACCCTTTGGGGATCATGGCCGTATATATATGGCTTTGAAATTTGACTAAAACAAGAAGCCCTTAAATACACTAAAACTGTTGTTTTCAGTATGAACTTTGTATCCCAGTATATGTGACACACATATAGACGTTGTGGAATAGTTTAAATACAATATATATATAGCTTAGTGTAGTCCATCATCTGCAATAGGTTGTCCTACATTGACTTAGCAATCAATCAGACATGCTACTAGACACTTTCCATCTCTTATGCATAAAAAAGCACACAGGAAGACTCTTCAGAAAGTTTGTGTTGTATGTGCACACAATAGTCGAAGACATGAAAGAGGACTGATTCACGCTATATATGTAAAGTTTTTTAATGCTAACTTCCTCTTCTCATATGTTATTAAATTTGTTTATTATACTTCTCCGATGTATGTTCCGTTTCTCTTGTTTCAAAATAAACAGTGTTCATAATTTGCATAAAATCTGAATGAAAAATTATGTTTAATAGCTTTCCATTATAATTGATTTTGTAAGCGAAAATCTAATTACTTTTGTTTCTATAAAAAATAAGTCAGTCTTCAAAGGGTTAATAATTATCAAAAATCTTTTTGTCATATTTAGCTCTATTAAGTTTGAATTGATTTTTATTCAAAACTAAAATTTTAATTAACATAACTTATGCTGATATAGGCTATCAGTATAATAATCAGTCATTGAAGATACTGCTTTATTCAAAACAACAGGTACTAATTAGAATCTCTCCAGGTATACTCAAATCATTACTTGAAGAAAATCTGTTTCATCAATTTCTTAACTTTGAATTTTCTATAAGTTAAAATCAAACTCATCTAAAATTGTATATACATATTCAATATTCATATCAATATTTTTCTATAGAATAACAATAACTTTGTTATGAGGTTGCCACAGCCATAATTTACTGGTGAATGCGTTCAGATGATGCCTACAGCAAAAAATTCGTCTAAGTAACAAAAAAAATTGTAAGCGAAAGCAAGATAAAGATATATCGAAAGAAGAACAAATAAAATGTAATAACATATTTTTTTTTAAATTAGAAAAAAATGATCGATTCGAATAGATCATCATCATTAAAATATAATGCATATACATAATATGTTGAGTTCTTTTGGTTAACATTTTGAAGGAGGATGTGTAGGATAAGAAGTCTTTTTCAGACGTTGTTGAATACAATTTTAAACATTATCATCGTCGTCATCATGGCGCTACAGATAGAAAAAGAAAGTTATAAATAGATTCATCAAAAATAAGATTATCAAAGCGGACAAAAATAAGAGATATTATCAGATTTCATGTTGCTTTTAATATTAAAAATGAAAAATGAGAAAATATTCTAGAAACTAATACTTGGGAAATAAGCATATGAATCAAATATTTATAAGTTAATCGTTAATCTAGAGATATTAAATATCAAAACAAAAGAAAATTACACAAATAGGATTTATAAGGGTTAAATAAAATATTAAAAAAGAATACCCTTTTTTTTTCTTCTTTTTTTGTTATCTACTACCAAAGCTTCTGTTATGGCTCGTTGAGCAGTTAAATCAGCTAAGGACTCAATCGTACTATACTTTAACTATATAACAACAACAAAAAAAAGCCGTGTGTTTTTTTTTCTTCAATAGCGATATTAGTACAAAAATAAAAGCGTTCACCTCATTTGTTTGTGGCTGATGATGATGTTGATTTAATTTATTTTCCTCGTGCTTATATGCCTCATGTCGTTGTTGATCATGATTATTGGTTAAATTGTCAGTATTTTGCTGCTTTTCCGAGTGACTCTGTTTACGTGCAAGATATCCACGAACATGTGATTGAATAACAGTTGCAGCATGATTCTCATCTTTTCTGTTAGGCTATAAAGAAGTTTATAAGCTCACACGCACACGAAATGCACATTGTTCAAAATATTAGTAAAACAAAATCGAGTACAAAGTCAGTTCACACGTAACCATACCTGTGTACTTGGTGAAGAAATCTGTTTCTGACGAGTTGAATGAGGTATTTGTTGTTCGTCTCGATCATCATTTATTTCATCATCTACATGTGTTGGTGCTGGGGGCGTACGACGCTGATAATCTTCATCAAAACCTTTGTTATTTGTATTATTATTATGATCATTCTTATGTTGATAGCCGTTATTCATTCCAAATCTATCGTTATTTTTATCATCATCATCATAATTCTTTGGTGGAGTCTAGATATCGCAAAGAAAAACGCAAATTAAAATTTCACTTTTACATAAAACAACATACTTTTACTGATCGTACTGGTGGTGAACGTTGAGGCGAATCGGCAAAAGCTTGATTGGTCTTTGGTTGGCTTGGTGGTTGATGAAGACGACGAGGTGTTTTCTAGATAATAATAATAATAATAATAATAATAATATTTATAAAAAATACAAGAAAAAGAGATAACATACTCCTGTATTGCCATACAAACTTTCTTCCTAAAATTGCGAAGAAAAATAAGCTGATAATGAGACATCTAGATATCTTACTTCAACAGTTTCAACTTCTCGATAATCTACTGGCAAATCAACTTTTGTATCACGTGTTTCATCGATTTCACGTACATGTTCTCGATGATTTAAACGACCTTTATAAATACCTCCATCATCTAAACAAAATTTTAGCTAATTATGATATCATTCTTTTTTCTTTTTATCTTCAAATATAACCTCGATCAAGATCTGTTTCTTTAGTTGGACCACGTCGATGTTGTTGTGGTTTGTTATTGAAAAAGTCATATTCTTCTCGAACAGGGCGCCGACTTAAAAATATATATCAATTAAATTAAAATAATTAATTAAAATATCTTACTGTCCAGCATGTTCAATACTTCCATGCGAATTTGCTGTTGTCGTATGTGTATTTGTTCCATCCGATTTCGTATATCTATATAAAAATAAAATAAATAAATAAATAATAGAAACCAAATTATAATATATGTAAATATTAATTGAAAATCTAAGAAGCAGAAGAACAACAAAATCAGTGTAAATTTATGCTATCTTTAGGGTTTCGCATTTCAACACTCAGTCATCTGTTGATTAGAATAGATAATAGTATCGACGGGAGTTGAAGATATATATTGTTAAATAATACCTGTCTTGTATGGAATGAAGCATGTGCGTTGATGGATGATCATCATTATAATCTTCTACTCTCCTTTGTCGGGCAGGTAATCTCATTCGAGCACGATCACTACAAAAATTTATGAGATACTTTTGCCTTAATGAAGACCATGCGACTTGTTAAAAATAAATAACTACATGTATCAACACAATACTAAGATCGTTAAATATTTTTTTTATTAGTATAGATATTCTGATTTTTCTTTTTTTTTTGCTTGTCTACCGATGCAAATAACACGCTACTCTTTGCTGTGCTATTTACACATCGGGTGCCTTAGTACTTACCCAGAAAATTGGAAATTCGATCTAATTGAATGTGAAAGAAAAACAGAAAGTGAAATAAAAATATTCCGGTACATTAATTGTTATATGTTGATTACATTTTTTTTCTTAATATTCGTTCATATTTATCTTCGAAAACAACAAATAAATTAGTTCTACTTACGATTTTCTTGACATTTTTGGTGATGAATTTGGACTGAAGGATTTTGGATCGGGATATTCAATACGTTTAAAACGTTCTTTTCCTGCTGCAACATACATTCCATTGAATTCAAGTTGTTGAGATGATGTTACTAATTCTCCATTCATTGCATATAATCTAAAGAAAAATATATATTTTTTATATATGATACAGAAAAAACCAATAAGATTTATATAAATACTTTAATACAGCCGAATTTGTAGGTGATATTTTTCTAGTAATTTCATCAAGAACGGATTCCCAATTTTGTAATGTTGTTTTAACCAAAAGAATTTTTGCTGGTAATGTTAAAGGATCACCATTTCGATAGACACTAAAAATGAAAGAATAGTTTTATTTGATAGATAAAACAAAAATAAATGTGACTTACTAAATAATAACATTTTCTGATCGAGATAATTTTAATGCTCGCCCTTCAACGTCAAGACGTCGAACAGGTGGTAACTAAAGTAAAAAACAAGCAGAAAATTAAAATTTAAAATTCAAAATTTATTGAAATGACTTCAATAAAATTACATTTCAAAGACAGAGCTTTGCTATTGTACTTATCATATAATAAAAGAATCTATGCCTAGTTCTCAATTTATTATTATCTTATCTCACTTATAACGAGTGATCCTTTAAAGAGATCAAAATAAAAAGATTTACTCAATACTTGATTAAAATAAGAGTAAAGTTTATGATTATCAATAAGTGTATTGATGAAATAAAAGAAATTCAAGTGTAAAAAGTATATTGTCGAGTATATTATACTTACTTTAGGTTGCATTCGATCTTTACTTTGAACGCGTTTACCTTCTGCAATATCAAGATAACTAAAAATAAAAGTATAGTGAATTTAATCATAAATAATTGATTAACATTCTTACTGAAGTTTTTTAAATTTTTCACCTCCAGATGCAACGTAAGTTCGATGATCTTCTAACTCAGATATATCATGTAATCGGGTACCATTCTTAGGTGTATAAATACATCTTACTGCACCAAAATTGGCCCGTAATGCTTGTGATGCATCATCTAACAAAACTTCAAGCATTGGATATTTGCGTTGATTTATAACGAATGAACGTCCAGGAAAATATAAATCTCCATTTCTCATTAATTTTACAGCTCGACCACGTTCAAGCATTGTTGAACGTTGTTGTTGCTGCTGTTGATGGTCATTCTGACCATGATGTGGATCATATTCAGTGAGCATTTTGAGGGAAGAATTTTAATATATATGAATGTATATATATATATGTATATGGATGTATGAAATCGAAATAAAGAGAGAGAGAGAGAGAGAGAAGGAGAGAGAAAAGAGACTAAGAAGCAAATGATGATGAAACTATGATGATGTGAAGTAAGAAGCCCAAAAGTAAACGTCAAGACAAAAAATAAGCTTAGGTCGTGATGCTGAATGTAAGAGTATATTTGTCGTCATTATTGTCATCGCCGAGTATCAATCTGAAAGACGAAGAAGAAGAATTAAAAAAAGTTTCTGGTACTGTAGAATGAAATGTTTTCGATAGGCTTCAGTAGGTCAACTAGACCGACACTCTTATGAAATCATTATTTCATATTACCTAAACAATACGATATTGTTCATTGTATTTTTTTACACTTACTTCAAAAATTTTATCGTTAATCAAGTATAAACTTCAACTCAGGTTGTTTGATTTCGCCAATTCAACTCATAGAATGCAATAATAAGGTTGCCTGATCAATGTTTTGTAAACAGAAAATGTGGCCAACTCTCTTTTTACTATTGATCGGTTGATAGATGGATGTATGGTACAAAGAGCAACGAAAAATCAAATCAGTCGAATAGATGCGTGTGTAACAGAACGTTTTTCTAATTTTCTTTCTCTTCTACTGCTGAATCAACGAACTCTATAAATTTATTTAATAAAATTTCTTTTGGACGAATAATATATGTAATCAACAAATCGTAAATATCAAAAGATGAAATTATCATCAATTATTTAATAGTGAAAATTTCACGATATAATTAATCTGAAGAGGCCTTTTTTCTTACTTGGAAATCTAACTGTTATAACCTTCACTCTGTAATCGATTTGTTTGTATAGCAATTATATTTCTCACTCTCGTCGTTCTCCTTTTTCTCTCTTCATTTACATGCCAAATTTGAAAGTATGTTGGCCTCCTCCGGTGTGTGTGCGAGCGAGCGTCTCTTTTTTTGAACAACAACACAAGGCTCAGTTGCATAGCAACATTGTGTATGTGTATTGTTCCAATAATTACTCGCGCGAAAATATAATGCTCTTTTGCGAGAACGGTAAAGAGAACATCTTAAGAGCGCAATACTATAGAAGGTGTATTGCAGTGCTGTAGCGACAGACTGTCGTCAAGAAGAAGGAAGAGACTGAAAAGAGAGAAGAAAGAAGGAATGACGAGAAAATGATACGACGACAATGATGACAACGACCATCTCATCGTTACTAGTTGTCTGTTACTTTCTTTCTCGTTTTTTCTTCTTGAAATAAAGAAAAAAAGAAAAAGATTCAACTCAATGACAAACACATTAGATGGCCATTGCTTACAAAGTATTGACGTCATATATAAAATTCCACATAGTAGAGATGAATTTTGAATCTATTCATAAAAAGGTGCAATGATGCAAATAAATCAAATTTCACGATGATAAATGAATAAAGAATGAATACGATAGAATTCTAGTTAAGAAGAAAATGCAAAATGAGAAAATACACGCGTCCTTATTCTGCCAAGTGCAATAAAAGAATTTGAGTTGAGAAGCAAAAAAACGAGAGAATGCAGTCAATTTTATACATTTCTTTACCCTCGAAGGCATGTTGCTCATTAGGCTCTTCTATTTTTTCTTACTTAGTTAAACAACATTTTCCCAGTATACCCATATTTCAATGAATTCAACACTTACAAATTTTGTATTTATCAATTAAATCCATTCAAACTTTAGAATTACTATTAAGTTTTATGAAATAACAAATCAGTGTCTTATCTTGTTATCTTTTTATATACATAAAACTGACCTTAGTTACAGACAAGGGTTACAGTCACTACAATCATAAATCTACAAAATATCCTAAAATTAAGTTCATAGGTCATATATACGATAAATTCAACAAAGAAAATATTTCATCACATTGTCAATGTAAACATCAGAGTGAATAAGAAAAGCCGAAATAAACAAAAAAAAAAGTAAAATAGAGAATATATGTCATTTTTAGAACGATGTATGCACCTTCGCGAATAGTCGTGAAGATTTCTTTCTCTCTTACTCGATTCTCTTGTTCACGGCACGCTTCTGAACAGAGAATGGTAATAGGATTTTCACTTTTTTTTCTTTTTTCTTTTTCTTTCAAGCTTGTAACGTGCGCTTTTGTGTGTATGTGTGTGTATGTCTGCGTATTTGTCTTTTTGTTGGTTTTTCAACTTTGAAATGATTGTAAAAGAAGAAAAGAAAAAAAAAAGATTAATGGAACAATAGAAATAAACTGTATGATTGGCATTTGCTAAGAAAAAAGACTTTAACAAATAGGATACGGCTAGAAAATTTTATTTTGAAACAAACAGAAGATATTCTGAGTGTATGCAACTAATAAAATACGCATGAGAGAAGATTTCTAAATAGAAAACCAAATGCATACATGCATGACAAATGAAGGCTCCTAATAGGCTGATATGATTTGAATTTAATCAGTTTACTAAACAGAACAAGGCAGCTTATATTTTATTTCTAGATTTTTTCCAATCTTATAAAAGAATATTCTGTAATCAACAAGGAAAGACTCGTTCACATTTCAACATTATGTATCCTCAACAAGGTGTTATCTTAGCTTTTGCCAATGGTTGG
This sequence comes from Rotaria sp. Silwood2, assembly GCA_905329745.1. Lineage (NCBI taxonomy): Eukaryota > Metazoa > Rotifera > Eurotatoria > Philodinida > Philodinidae > Rotaria > Rotaria sp. Silwood2. Next base: position 414,431 of record CAJNSZ010000058.1, on the reverse strand, counting down.
AATTTTATTAATCTTGACTTTTTCCTTTAACTTATGATTTGAACAACAATAGTCATAAAGTCGTTTCTGAGATTATGCTTACCTCGTTTATTTGAATATTTAGTTGATCAGTAAAAAATGCCTTATGAGTTTTGATTTAATCCTTCAATTTAAATGACGGTAATCGCGTCACTACAACAAAGCAACCTACCAATTTTTGTAATTGCCCTATTACTATGCTTGTGCATCATTTTTTGGTTGTGAAACGCAAATCACAAGACAAACATTTTATACAGGTTTTTTTTAAAAAGAACATATGTCAACAATCTACGTTTGTCTTTTATTATATATTTGTTACTTATCAGACAAACGTGACTCTTTTTGTTCTCTTTTTTTTTCTCTCTGTCATCTCAATTAGTTGGTAAAAGTCACTCGAAAACCCTCACATTCAACATGAAAATAGTCGTTGTATGTATGCCTATGTGCAATACACAATAATCTTTAAAAAAAGGTTGCAACAGCATACAGAATACATACAGTATCATTTGTCATAAAAGGTAGAAAAAAATTGTATTGGATGATGTAGCAAATGCCTCGTACACTTTATTCTTCTTTCTTTCAATCGGTAATGCTTGGTTGTATAAAACTGTTGTTAAATAGATGCAGAAAAAGAAAAAGTTATAAAAAAAGAAAAGGATGCTGATAAGGTAAGTACAATAGATATGTGTTGAAGATGTTTTATAAATAAATAATGTCATATTCTTTTTTCTTATTTGTTTTTAGTTACAAAGAATGAACTAGAAAAGATTAGTCGTCTCCACATAAGTTCAGAAGACTTGAACGATAAGATTGACTGCTTACCAGCGCGTTTATTAGTGAAGTTACCTATTCTGTTATCATGGCTCCGTTTAAAAGCATAGTTTTGAACGATTCAAAATAATCAATATGACGGTGTAAAATTTTGTTCGTTACAGACATACATTAGTCGAGCTAAATCGTATTGTAATTTTGGTTTCCAAGTTGCTTTTGTATTAATCATAAAAAGAATGTAAGTCATCTTGTATCACGATGTAATCCTTACAAACTTTGTTTGTCTAGTTTCTATGGATCCAATATACATTGTAGAAGCACTGTGTATAGAAATTTTCAAAACTTTATTTTAATACTTTACATGAACAATCGCTACTCAGCATTTATTCAAATGAAAAAAGAACTAAATTTTAACAAAAAAGACTTTTATTGAATGATTGTTTGCGCTATACACTAATATGTTCTATATCAAATTGCTTAAAAGTTCAAATTTTCTACAATTGAATGTTTATCTTTCTCATTCAAATAAAATTATATTACACATAAATATTGCAATACATTGTCTATCTATTATTCTTTCGTTATACTGAATAAATAAAGAGAGAAAAAGAAATAAGACAAACAAAAATTGAAAGAGACAAACCCATTGTCTATTAGATATCATTCTTACATTTAGAACTATATACATGCGTGAAAGACAGATTAATAATGAACAAAGCACTATACCCCAAATAAGAGAACAAAATAAAAAGAAACACAGATTAATTCCAGATATTTTTAAAACTACTGTTCCATGGAATTAATAATATTTGTTGTTGTATAACCAAGATCACTTGCTAATTCACCAATATGTGATGGACTAAGAGAAAAAAGATCATAAGTAAACATTTCATTTGTTGCTTTTGTCATTGATAATGATGATGTATCAATTAATTGATGTCGTTTAAAGAAACGAACAAATATTGTAAGATCACTTATTGAATTTAATTGAAAACGTTTATAAATATATATAAGTTTATATCGTAAATCGTCATTAGTAAGACTAGTTGGTAAATCTTCTTCCTCGTTGCCATCATCTATTGATGTATCACTATCATTCATGTCAGATTGATCTGAATGAGATATTCCATTTGATGTTATTTGCATTGATTGAGTAAGACTTTGTTCATGAACTAAATTAAAATTAAAAATAAAACTTAAATAAAGAATTTTTCTTTTATTTTGCAATTAAATATTTACGTGAATTAGATTTATCTGAAAGTTGTATACGATCATCATCAATATCCATGGACGTTTGAATATGATTCTCTTCATTTTGAACGATATGATTGAAAGGTGAATTAGTAATTGATGGCTGAGATGTATCAATAGATGATGATGATGATGAGATAGTCGAGCTAATAGGAGGACCAATCTGGAATTGACAAGGACTAGGAATGAGTTTAGGAGGAATCGGTAGTTGAGTTTTTGACGATGATTTATGAGGTGATAAAATACGATTTGATTGTTTGTGTTGAGATGAATTTGAAGACTGATGTGTTGAATCATTGGAACGATCTAAAATCCATAAATGTTCTTTCATCATTTCAGTATGCAAGTTTCATTCATTTACTTTTAGTAATATTAGCTTTTTCTGATCGATTATTACTATTAGAATTATTAACAGACAATGAAGAACGATTTCGTTTTAAATTTGATTGAGTTTTAGATAACGATGATTTTTGTCCTTGTGAATCCTTTGAAATAATCATATAATATAAATGCATGTAAGATTAAATTTCGATTTATCTTACTCGAATCGAATTTCGATTTAATGATGAAGAAGATATCGATGAACGAGAATGTTTTTCTATAATTGGTGGTGGTTGAGGTTTTTTAGGAATCTTTTTAAGATTATTAATTGGAACTGATGTATTTGTATTATTTGAAATGTTAGTTGATGATGGTTGTGATAATGATTCTTGTTTAATAATGATGTTTGAAGGTGACTTACTCGTAGAGATTGACGCTTGTTCTGTTTTGATCGAAGGTTTTTGAGGATTTTTATTTATTGACTTTTTTAATCCATTCTGTATATTTGTGACTGGTTTAGGTGTTGATGGAGAAAGAGCAGGTTCTTTCTTTTTAGTATTATTTATTGTGCATTGAATAGAAGGTTTAATATCATTAGTTGATTGAGATTTAATTAATTTTGTTGATGTATGTGGTTTAGATAATGATAAATCTGAAGAATAAATAAGATAAAAATTTTCAATTTTTTAAACTTATTCTTACTCTCAGCATTATCATTATTAGTTGTTGTTTGATTTGATTCTTTTATTGGTAAAGCTTTTGTTATTTTTGCTTCTATCACAGATGATGATTTATATGATACTAATTTTGTTGGTTTAGGATTTACTATTGTTTTACTAATATTTTCATTCTTAATTACTGATTGTACTGATTTTTTCTTGATATCATTTGTTGATTGTTCAAGTTTAACTTTTTTATTATTAACTACATTTACTGTTGGCACTGGTGAAATAGGTCTTTTTTGTTGTGGAGAATGACGAATAACTGGTTCACGCACTGATACTTGTCCTTCATCTATACCACTTCTATCAGTATCAGTATTATTTGATGTTATTGGACCAGTATCGACTATTTTCTATATATATAGAAATATATATATATATATATGAGTTAATAGAAATAATGAATTAAAAACTTACAACAACAGTTAAACGACAAACACTCCGATGTTCTTTACTTTTATTACTCATTATTTTGTTAAAGATTGTCGATAAAAAATAATAATATTATAAGAGAAAGAAAAACAGGTTGATTTTATACGAATATATATTTTTTTGAGTCATTTTACTCAGCTGATTTACACCGTCTTTTTTTTTTCCTTTCCTTTATTTACCTGCTACGAAAGAAAATCTTAACAGGGGAAAAAAGTAATATTCGTTTAATCATGACGTTAATCATTGGTTTCTCATAAATGGGAGAAATTAATAAGCTTTCTTAAGGATGTGCGCTTCTTCATTTATGTATCATAAATACAACAAAGAAAATCAACCAACTTACGCCACCAGCAGCGAGAATCTTTTGACGAAATTCAGAATCAGGATTGTAAAAACTACAACGATATTTTCGTACATAGCTTTCTTTTTGTCGATATGCATGTCCATCGATATTTTTATGTAAATCAAGATCATATTCAATACGAAATCTTTTTGGTTCCTTTTTTGTTTTGAAATATATTTCTATAGGCTGAAATAAAACATTAAAATAAAGAAAAATCAAAGGAATAAAAGGAAAAAGTATTATTACCAAATGAAAACCAGCATAACCGGTTTCTTGAATAGCAAATGGTGTTGATTTTAATTCTAAACATTATTTCAAATATGCGCGAATAGATATAGATATGTATATTCGTTAAATAGAAATCTACCTCGTTTATTATTAGGATATTCAGGATGAAGAAAAAATATACAACGTTGTATCAGACAACTTAAATCACCATTCACATCAGCTGCACGTAAATATATTTTCCAATCATGAGTACGTGGAGGATTATGACTAGTTGTGACTTCTGATCGAATTATTGAACTATGTCCAACTTCAAAATCAATTTCAACAACCTGTATACAAATCAATAGAAGCACTTGTTTATTTTTTTTTAGAGCAAGGGAAAACAAACCTCACTGACATCATCATGGTCACTCATATTGATTATTTATCAATCTAAAAGAAAAGCAAAGATTCCTATCGTTTTGATTTTTGTTCAATAAAGTTTGAAAATTTTAAAAATATTAAGCCGTATTTGCACTGTAAGTCATTTTCTATTCATATGTATCTATATCATTAACAACAGATGGAAAGAAAAAAAATAATAGAAACAAGGAAAAAGACGTATGAAATATCCATATGATCTTATCCAAACGTTATTGCACATAAATAACGGATGACCAATAATATTTTTCTTGATGATTATGATTATTGTAGTCTGTGTTTTGTATTGTAAAAAAACGATAAAATAAGAAGTTGCTATTATAATCATCCTTTGAATGTCATCGTTATCTACTGACATCTTGTTTTATTTTCTTATCATGTAAATATCAATAAGACAATGAAAAATTATTTGTTTTTCAAAAAACATATGATCTACTGACTGGTGAAACGAAAACGCTTAGGCCCCGAACAGACTGAAAAAAATAAAACAAATTAAGCAACGTGATTGGTCTATTTCGATTTAAATCGTCTTTTTGAGACGTTTTATTCGTTAATTCAGTTTTAATTCACTTTGAATTAGTCGGTCTGTTCGTCTGTTCGGGGCCTTATTCTTTAGTGGTTACTTCTAAATGCATTGTGTGAATATTTTTTTAAAAACTGGGCCAAATATTAAGATTTATATATATTTATCATCAGTGTAAAATGAGGAACAAGGTGTGATAAGTATTGCGTTGGCGCTTTGTAGAAAATGAATAGGTGACACTAGCTGATCTTTGTTCATGATGGAGGGTTGCTATAGAAACGTTATGAAATCACCGAAATATGTATAGATATCAATGGTGCCGTTGGTGAATAACATGAGTAGACATTAAAAAGTACAAAGCGCCAGGACGAAATCATTATACAAAAATATTGTACGTTATGCGTAACTTTTGTGTATAATTATTTTTTTATTTTCTCCAGATTAAAAAATTAAATACACAAGTGCATAAGTGAATTCATTTTAGAAATAATGCAATGATCCATTCACATCAGTCAGTAGATCAATAAATGTCAAGGTTTATTTTCAATACAATGAATCGTTTATTAGCAAAACATTGTTTTTTCTAACACAATAAAAATATTGATCAATATTTATTCTACTTAAGATGTCATTTATATGATAACGAATTAGTATATTTAGGATATTGAGCCGAATTAATAAATTCATTACTTTATACGAGTCACCAATAAGAAAAACCCTATGAAAATTCGTATGGTCTTATATCGTATACTGCTGAGGACACATGATTTTTTTTCAAACCATTTATTGATTCATAAAACATACTGCTGTTATTATTCAATCGAGTAATAGATAAAAAAAAATAAGTCTTTCATAGTAAAAAAAAAAAGGTTTGATTATTCATCATTAACAGTATGAAGCGGTACACAATCTATCGATTTTGAAGTGAAAAGGATATCTGTACAGCTCACATGTATACAAATTTGTTTTTCATCCTTGACGTATTATATATAAAGCATAGTAAATCCAGGCTTATCTTCAAGTAAATTGTCATATGACAGTTGCCATAATGCAGCCATCATGTGCAATTGACAGTCAATAGATTAAATCTAGTTATGCATCTTGATTGGAAGCTAGATGTACCCGATATAAACCTTGTATAATAGCGTTTTATAATATTTGTTTTTTCGTTAGTCAAAAAATATATGTCGTCTATAGGTAAATGATCACAAGATTCATTGTGTTCCTACCGAAAACAACATTAATATTTAACAAAAAAGAATTAATTATGCAATCGTACTAAAAAAAATTAAAAATTTGATTTGATGAATTCAAGCAAACATAACGGACGGCGTAGATTAAATGATGGTGTTCGTATTTTTCAGTATGTCATTCAATTCTCAATGTTTTGGAATCGGTTGTTTTTATCAAAAGATTATACTTTTAATTCTTTACAAAAATGTACATTTCTCTCAATGAAAGCATGTTGCATAGTATCTAACTAATTTCTACATCGATTGTTGAAAGTCTGATAAATAATATAAAAAAATTCGAACAATCAACGCAGAAATTAATTAAACTATTACATTCGAAATGAAAATTTTTAAGTAATAAATGACAACAACTTAAAGGAGAAAAAAAACATTAGTTTGAGAATTAAAAATATGATAACAATATTCTGCATGAAAAGCTAAGTTGAAAGTTGAACATATTGAATTAATCTTTTCTATTGACTATCTGAAAACTGGAAATGCTTCTCGTTGATAGAAATATATATACAGAGGGTGTGGCAAAATCAGTACGCCCTCCACCGTCACCCCGTCCGACTACAACTTAAAGTATAAATAACATCACAAAGTATTTTATATCAAATTAATGCTCATCAAAAACTGGACTTTTGAGTGTAATTAGAGCAATTATTGCCTATCAAGTTATTAAAATATTTTCAATTACATGCTAAAATCCACTCGTACTTTATGGTTTTCATGCTTTATCTACATATTTTCACAAAAAATAAAAGCAAACTCGTAATCTTCATCAAAAAGTAAATCTATGGATGTGTTATTTGTATATCTTTGACGAAAAATAATGTTTTGAAAAAAATTCTGGAAGGTAGCCCAAACAAGAAATTTCAAAAACTTTTCTTGAACTGAAAACTCTCGATTGATATATCAGTGGACGCAGTTTTTGAGGAGGATCACGGATTTCATATTATTTTTATTGAAAAATATAACAAAACAGCAAAAATTGCAAGATTCGAGCTCATTTGGTCATAAAAACGCCATAGATTTTGTAATATCGGGTCTATAAAAAAATTATCATGCCTCTTCTCACCAGCTTAAATTGTAAATGACAGTTTTCAATTTATTAGAAATATAAACTTCTCACAAATGTACGTCTATGAAAAAAATTTCAGAAATTTGTATGACCTCCTTCAGCAGCTTTGAGAGCATCAAATCTTTTTCTCATTGAGTCAGTTCAAAAACATCTTTTTTGAAATTTTTTGTTTCGGATATTTTCCAGAATTGTTTTCAAAACATTACTTTTCGTCAAAGATATACAAACGACATGTCTATGGATTCAGTTTTGATGGAGATTACGAATCTGCTGTTATTTTTTGTGAAAATATATACATAAAGAATGAAAACCATAAAGTGTGAGTGGATTTTAGCATGCAATTGAAGATATTTCAATAACTTCATAGGCAATAATTGCTCTAATTTCAATCAGAAATCCAGTTTTTGATGAACATTTATTTGGTATAAAATACTTTGTGATATCATTTATACTTTAAGTTGTAGAGAGGGGCGTAATGGTTTTGTTACATCCTGTATATAGTTTTATAGAGAATTGAAAGCACGATTTTTCGATCAAAAAACCAGTTCCAAAATAGTGAGAACTGAAGAAAATATTAGAAAAAATTATTACACCGCCATTTATTCTGCACTACCCATTCTTATTTGAAAAACTATGAATATTCAGGTTCTAATCTATTCAAGTAGTACAAGAACGAGCACTTAATTATATATCATTCAACAGTGCCGAGCAAATGGCAATTTAAAAAATTACTTTAATAAAAATTCTTTTGTGAAAATATTTATAAGATTATAGCAATTTAACGCATATATAAGAAAATTGATGTTTACCCAATTCTTAACATTGGAAATAGGTGTTCATAAAATGCATTTATTGTATTTAAAAAGAATCTAAAAAATCTACAATTTGTAATATTGATTGACGTTCCATTTTTTCTCTGGATTTAAACGAATGAATTATTCCATACGATTTTTTTTGTTGTTTGATAAAATTAATTTTTTTCATCGTTTCTTTTTGATGTTCATTCGAGATGATTATCTTGATGGAGACGAAGATATGACTATTCCATCGAATAAATGAGATCGAGAAAATCTAGACGATTTATATCTTTTATGAGATGATAATGGAAAAACCAACGATTGATGTTTTTTTTACTTGATTGATCAAGGCACAACAGATAAAAGAGACTGATGAGAATGATATCACGAAAATGAAGATCAAATAGATCTTCTTGAACTATTGTATTATTTAAACTTATACAATATAAATTCTTTTTCTTATACCTTCATTTCGTATTATATTTACGGTTCTTGATTTTGTTTCTTCGATGACTTTTTACAATTCCGTCTTTTGTCTTCTTCTTCTCAATAGAATCAATCTATTTTTCAATTTGTTTAGCTATGAATATTTGGTGCTGAGAATAATCACGAAGATGAATTCAATATTTTTCGTTGTCGCAAGCAATGTTATCTTTTAGTTAATTTCTTTATTGATGAATTTAATCGTATATAATATTAGTCAACCATGAAAATCTTGTAAGTTTGGTTAATTTCATATAATATTCACTGATAAATATAAATATTTAGATGCAACCGGATTGAAAGATGTTCATTTCAAAATATATAAATCAAAATAAAAATTAATCAGACAAGTTGTATTATATTTACATAAATAGAATTTTGATAATACATAGAAATGTTATCCTTATAATATTTGATAATTTATATTTTTCACAGAAATACCTCTGATTGATTCTCCATACTCTTAAAAACCAGTTCGGTTCAACAAAAACAATGATGATAAAGTAATGTTTTAGGATATTTTTCAGTGACTATCTTTTCATGATTAATGTTAATTGAGATTAACATAAGCATTTAAGATTTAATTAAGAACACGCTAGTAATGAATAATTGAAATCTATTATTTGAAAGGAATTGAATATTATTCATCAGATAAGCACAGATACATCGTAGCAATTGTATTTATATAAGCAAACATGAAATGAACTAATAGTACCATGAACAAAGTTCGATGAATTTGTTCTCCACATAGCTTTTAGTAGATTATTGAGTTTGAAAAGTGTATCATTCAGCAACAAGCTATCTATTAATATACTGACAGCTCATAAAGTGATATTGAAAGACTATGTGTTGTTAAAGATCATCGATGACGATTAAAAAAGAATATATTTTCGTAAAAGAATTGCGTAAATAGCCCTACTTTTATGTAAGATATATTATCAAGTATAATTGCAATCTTTTTTGATAAACTAAAACTTTGTATAATTACTAACTCAAGAAAAAAGTTAACGAAAAAAACGAGCATAAAAATGTTTGGATAACAATTTTCAGTTTTTACCTGAAGAATAAGAATCATTAAGTCAGTCATACTGTAGAAATATTTAGACCAGCTGAAGCACTCAACGTAGTGAGTACATATTGAATAAAATAGCATCTTCGTACAATTGACCACGAATATATGATTATGCAAACACTTCCTTTTGTTGCAGCTGTTTTATTTATCATACGTTCTTTGCGTTCTTCGCGGATTTTTGATATTGTAAGCACGATGCGTTCGAAAAATACTACATGTTACCCCTTTCGTAGGAAACAGCATTGCGGTACAAAGATAATATTATTTTTGTTAACGAATGCACCTATCACAAAAGCTTGACGCTCGAAAAAAGCATCGAGACAATCACGCAAAAACATCAATCATGCACACAACGCCTGGTTATACCCTAGAGAACCCGATTAACTATTCAGCTGTAGTATCGTCTTTTAATGATATAATAATATAAGTTTAAATGAACTTTGAGATCGAATTTTCCAAAAGTTGATATAAATAAATCATCAATAAAGTACTCACAATAAATTTGATTTTGGAAGCATGGTACCTATAATCAATAGGTAATTCGATTGAATGATTCAAACAAATATGATTTATCAATTAACACAACAATCGGATACTAAAGCAAAAAAATAACTACTGTACAACATACTTATTTATTTTGCGTATTCTCTCTTGCATCGATAACTACGTACGAAATAGATATCCACCTTTTATGCGTCGAAGTCCATTTTCAATTGTCCCTAGCTACTTTATAATGAATGTGATTCATCTTCATGTCTCGCTTTTCTTTTTCAATGTAACCCTGAAGAGGAAGGCAAAACAATTAAAGGATTCTTCTCGACTACAAAAGGATGCGGCAATACCGTGAAAAAACGGCATAAAACTAATGAGAAATTTACATACACATATCTTAATAAAGATATGCAGCAACGAACAGCAGAGTCAAATTTGGCATCAATTATATGTCGAGGCGATGCACGAGCATGGGATGATTTTGTAACAAGTACAGATACTCCAACAACGACTGAAAATGATATTAAATAAAAAGTAACTCAAAGCATGAACAAATGAAAATGGATTCCTTCGAATTACATTAAAGAAGAATATTTCTTTGATTTACAAGTAATATGTATCCGTTGGATGCTATTCGTACGATTAACTTAATCATTTTATTGGGTTTATTTATATATATTTCGTAAATTTTATAAATTATGATGAATACTACTGTATTAAATACTGCTTACGTTTTATGTAAACTATAAACAAATGTTATAGATATTATTTAATAAAGAACTTGATATTTTAAATTTATCATTTAATGCAATGGATTAAACTTTGAAAGCCTACGGTCCATCAAATAATATTTCTTGATTTTTTAACTTTATAATGAACATTTGTGCTTAACATTAAATAAACAACTAAATGTAGAAAACTTTAAAATGTGTGTAAATTTACACAGAAGCTTTTTTTCGGAACTTTCATCAAAGATTATAAACAAGTCTCGTTTTTTTTTGAAATAGTATAGAGGATGAACTTAATAGTGCAAAAGTGATTGATTTTATTTTTTTTAACAACTTCACAGTCGTCGATTTGATCAATGATTCTAGCTTATATTTTCTTCGATTGATATTGAAGTCCCTGATTCGTACTGTTTTTTGACGTGACATGTACATAGTAAATGAAGAATACATTCTACGGTTAATCAAGATCACACGATATTATTAACGTAAAAACTTTGTTTTTGTTGTTTATATTTTAATTTAAAAGTAAACCATAATTGATTTAATTTAAAATCGATTTGATTTGTTTGACTTATACATTTAACTTTTCAAAAATTAAGTTTACAAATATTCTCCCTATTTCTGTGACAGCAATAAAACCAATTGTACTCATGAATCAGTCCGTATAAGCCACGACCGATTTGGCTCAATCAGAGATCTCAAACTTGTGGTTACACCTTGAAATAGTCCTTGGCTTCTTAGTACTTGTAAAGAAAATGTGAACATGATGCCATCCATATCTTCGGAGAAAATCTATTAGTACGGTGATTTTTCTACTGTTTCTTGATAAAAATCTTTAAAAATCTCATAAAAAATCGTTCGAAAAGTCAACAGAACTTGGCAGAAAGATCTTAAATAAGAGTAAAAATTTTGGTTCCATACCTAAAAAAATAAGCTCTATAAGATGGGATAGCTATCACACAAATCTAAGACTATGATTGAGTCACCTCCTACGACAGTAGGTTGTGGTTTACGTGGATTGGTTCTTATATATCTGTATGAAATCAAAAATATAAACAACAATAGTATGCTATCTAGTGATAGATTATTATAAGAAAAATTATTTCACACTGAAAAAGTTCTGTAATAAAAATAATTAATATAATTTTTATTTACAAAAAATAAATAATTAGAAATTAATTATTTCCATATACAAATATTTAGGTAAATTGCAACCGTTTTTGTATAAGTGATGTTTCAGAGTATTGAAGTTATAACTTTTCGTTGTTATTGAACGATTTTAAATTAGCTTTTTAATTCTATTTCTCTTCGTACTCTTCCATATCCACATCAAATTTCAAGCTTCTATCTTGTATCGTTCCTAAGCTATAGGATTTACAGTTGGAAAAAAATGGCAGTTTTTAGCAAAACGTGTGTAAAGAACATGCTTGTCTGAGATCAGAAAGAAATAGAAAAGTAAATGTAAATGAATCATTTTGTAACTTGAACATCACTCTATCGAAACATGTGATTCATTGATGTTTACTTTTTCCGTTCATGTTTTTCTGTTGTCAACACGTGATGACAGGTACTTTTTCTTTTTTATGTTCCAAGACAAAAAAACCATTGTTCCTGAAGACGAGGAAACACTTGAATAGAAAACAATAGATAAAATAATAGAGAATTTTTTAAGTAACTTTTTGATATAAAAATGTTTATATTTTTTATTTCTATAGTAGAGTAAAAGGAATCAGAGTACTCAAAAAAAAAGTGTATGCCCTCACTTTCTACTGTAAAATTTTAAAACTTTTTTAGCCTATAACTCCTGGACGGTCACGCTGATTTCATTCAAATTTTTAAGTTCGATATAGCTCAAATAGTTATATAGCTGACAAAAATTTCAACCCTTTAATATTATTCAAAATGTATTTAAATTTTACGACAAAATATACAGTGAAGTTTTTCGAAAAAAAATGTATTGCGATGCTTTTTCTGCTGATATAATCAGTTGAACCTACTTAAATATATTCTTTTCAAGTATTATTTACCTCAGAGAAATTTGATGAGCAAATCTAAATGTATCATGAACTGTTCTTGACTACTCGTTTTCCATACAGAGCTGAAAAATGAATTGAACTTTGTCAATAAATAAAGTCAATTTTATCATTAAATTGAGAAAAAAATTGAACTGTACACCATGTATCTCAGTTAATATACAGTAAAGTGTTTGAAAGTTTTTGCTGTATAACAAAGGCTTAAAGTAGAATAAAATGTACTACTCAATATTTTTATTAAATCTATTTTTATTTTTTCGCGTCATTTGCCCTAAAAAGTTTCAATTGAATCACTGTTATTTAATTTGTTCATTTTGTTGTATTCCATTTATAATAATACGAATAGTATGCATTCGATTGATTAAATTTCGTGTAAAAAACCATGGCCGTTTAAATAATTTTACACGATCACGTACTTGTTCAAGAGATAAATTTGTTTGAAATAATGGAATACTAAATCGAATATATACATGTTTTAATAGATACATTTTCTCTAATAAATCTATCCAATATTTTGAATCAATTAAGTTTGATGATCTAGTAGAAAAATCAAGATAAAGATATGTTAAATTTGGAAAAATTTTTAATAAATATTCTAATGTTGACATTTGAATTATGCTTGAGGTTAATGTAAGTCGTGATAATGATAAAATCTTTTTTACTCCTATTGATATTAAAAACGAATCAGTTAGATTATTTACAACACTATTTAATGATTGAAGATTAGGTAAAAGATCAAGTATATGAAATAAATCTTCAATTTCAGAAGATTTATCTAATGACAAATATTCTAATTTATTTAATGTTTGAGATGTTATCTCAACATCAGTTAAATTAACAATTCCGCGAGCACACAATCTAAGATGAATTGAACGTAACGATGGATAACGTACAGCTGATAGTAAATGTTGTGTTAACGAATATTTTCTGCCTATAATTCTTTTACAAGATGTTATGGAAATTTTTTCTAATATAGATTTTTCAATTTGATTAAGAACTTGTATAACTAAATCAATAGAACAACGAGATAAAGTTAATGATCGAAGTAAAATAAAACGATCCATAACCTATATTGATAAATACAAAAAAACCTTCTTGCGATATTTAAGTAACTTACAATATCATTTGCTAAAACAGCTATTTGATGTGGTATTGAAGATTGAAATGAACTTATTCGACCTTTGTCAATATTAGTATATATAAAATTTCCAATAAATGATGTAAAATATAATGGATTAATTTTATCAAGATTGACATGTACTTGACAATGACAAACAATTGAATTGAAACGAGAATTAAGAGAATAAAATGTTAAATAAAGCGAATATAAGTCAAAATATTCAAATAATTCCATAATTAATTCATTTGACATTGTTTCAAATGTCGAGATTTTATTAACATATTTTATTCTATTTGACAACAAACTATTGTTATTTATATAAAAATGAATTATTGACAAACTTTTTCGTGTTGATATTTAATTGATTTAATTCATTTGTTCGTTTTGGCATTTTATATTTTAACAAAACTTGTTTTGTATTTGTGGAGGTAAAGAACGCATTAAATAAGCATCCAGTAAAATGTGATAATAATAATCATCGACGCAAAATCTGACTCATATCTTTACAAGAAACATTTTTTTCTTTTACAGCCATATTAACGACGAAATAAACCAAATGTCTTCTTTGAAGAATATGGTCGGAAAATGACTATTAATTCATCGTTATAATCTGCAAAGCAAGATACAATGCTTTAGTATTTTTATCACACTATCGATATACATTTATCGAATATGAAAGACATATTCTGTTTTATTGTTGTTCAAACAATCAAGTCTTACATCTGCATTAACTTGATTTACAATCCAGGGGAAAAAAAACGAAAGACAAAACTATGGAAAAAAACACGCAAATAATCTTGTATAGAACCAGTTATTAGCACGAAAGAAAATATCTACCTAACTATATAGAAAATATATCACATAATTTTTGATGAAATGAAATTCACGTCAATCAATTTTGAAAGAATTATACAATGTTTATTTTATTTTGTAAGCTGTTCTTCAGAATTAGTTGTTGATGATGATGATGATAATAATGATGTTTGAGAATTAAGATTAGCTAAAATTGAACGAAGTTGTTCCCATGTTTGCTCATTTAATTGACGAGCAAGTGAGCCTAAAAATAATTCTTGATCACTTGTAGTTGGTGTTATTACTAGAGGTGCAGGAAGAGAAGAAGGATGAGAAGGTATTAATGGTAAAACATTAGGTGGTTTAATTCCTGTCTTTTTAACAATTTCGACTCGATTATAAGCAGCTGATGCTGTTGATGATTCCATTTGTTTTCGTCGTTTTGGTATTTCACTGTCCCACCGTGTTTGTAAACCATAAATAGGTAATTTCATTTGATAATCATTAAGAATCAATCGAACACAATGATTTTGTATATTAGCAACGTCACGTGTTGCAGCTAATGCTATTTCATCAAAATCTTCGATACCATCATGATCAGCATCAAAACCAGCACGTGTAAATGGTAAACTTTGTGAACTAACTATTTTTTTCATTGTCCTAGTTGGTGAAATATTTATATTATTTGTTTCATTATTATGGTTGTTAGTATTACTATTATTATTATCATCATCATCATCATTATCTTCATCATCGGATTCATCAATTGGTTGTTTCATACGACGTTTTTCATAATTTTGTCGTCGACGATATTTAACATAAAGTAGTAATATACGACGATATACACGTCGCACATCACCAGCTAATATAGATTCACCTTGTTTTGATATTTGATCAAAATAATGGGATATGAGACGTTTTAAAGATTTTAGAGTATCAACAAGTTGGTTTAATTTAAGTAAATTATGTAAAATAACTGGATTTGGACCAGATTTAGCATTGTTAAGATTATTTATTGAGCGTGAAGATCCTGGTGGAGAAAATCGTGTGCGACCACCATTAGTGAATGCAAGCTTTCTACAATTATAGCGATTTGATGATGATGAAGATGATGATGAAGATGGCGGTGAAGTACTGTTCATACTGCCTAAAGATAAAGAAAGACAAACGATCTGAAAACAAAGAAATAAAATAAATAGAATAGAAAATGTTTACACATTAGAAGATCTATTCTACTTTTCAGATACAATGTCTTGAGTATATAAAGTTGCAAAGTATGATTTTGAATTTCAAAAATGCTTTTCGCTACTAGATCTATGAATGATCATTTGTAGTTCAATCATATTGATTAGTTCTACAATCATCAACATAAACTGTTCGGACAGATCAATCTACAGAAACCAGAATTTTTTCAAGACTCCTTCATATGTGAACTAATACGGAGCTATCATATTTTTAAAATGCAAACTTCAAGAGCTTTGATTGTTGCTTTTACAGTCGTAAAAACAAATTCTACCAAAGTTCTTGACAATATGTCATCTTATAAATGTCAATTAGAATATTTTTACCGATCTGGTTTTGATTTCTAAACAAATGATTGACTTTGATTTTACAAAAGTTTGTAAAAATATTTATTTTTTTCATATCATGTCAACTGTACTATTAAACTTGCTTAATATGTACTAGTGCTGATAGTCTATTTCATTCTTATAGACGAGTGATCCCAGTGGGCACCGGATAACATCAAAACAAATTCTACTTTGCATCAGAATGTGCATCTAACTTTTCTGCACCATTTTGCCTACAGTCGTAAAATTGATGGTATGGCACGTTTGAAATAGCTTGTTTTTTATGAGAAAGATCACTGATGAGTTGACAAATTATAATATTTTCTTTTTGAATAATAACTCCGATGTTATTTAATGACATAATTAATAAATCCTTCTATATCTACAGAAAATAAATGAATCTAAAATAGTAGTTATTTAAGAATACAATGATTGTTTTTTCTTTTCATTAAAAATCTATGAAAAGATATTCAGTAAATTGATGCTATCTGTTTGATTAGCATAGTATTGACAACCATTTTTTTTTTAAACATATCAACAAACATTAGAGAAACATATCTCGCATGATAAATAAAAAACAATAAACTAAATAAAACAGCAATGAGTATTTTAGATTAGTTCAATTTATAGAAATATATTATTTCCGCTAATGACGATTTGATGACAGTGTTCTTCTATGCTCCTTTCTGTTGTGATCATGCATATTATGAGGATCTGATCTACCTTTCATTCATCGATAGACTACAGCAGCTGTAAGTAGAGATACAATGGAACCTTGCGCATAAACGCGAATTCAAATCCTAAAGAAATTATTCCATGTAATCTGTTATCATTTTTTTTTATATTGATCAATGAGTAATGTCCGCGCCAATATTAAAGAGGAGTGAGTGTATTCTTAATACCTCGACAATAGTAACAACCAGTCGTTTGCAATTTTCAGCAATCGAAAGTGGAGAACTCCGGACGTCTTATTGTCTGATACTACATAAGACAAAATTATATTAAAACCCATCGTCTCCATAAAACATTCAAAAGAATCTATGAAAATGGTCTTTTGTTTCAAAGAAACTTTCATAAAAAGTCAAAAATTTTGCTACAAATCAACAAAATTCTATTTAATTTGACTGAATAGATAGGCAATTTTGTGTGTTAAACATTGAAATATGAGAAAAAACATCACTCAAATCGTATCTTAAACTACAGATCTGAAGTTTCTCTATCTGAGACTATATATCAAGATTAAAATTACATTGAAACGGAACAGTATTTTCATGCATTTTTTCAATGTTTTACGAAGATGATGGCTTATAACATAGTTTTATCTTATATAGTATCAGATAAAAAGACATTCGGCGTTCTTCTTCTTGAATTCCTGACAACTGCAGATCGGTAACGGTTGTCGAGTTATTGAGCTTACGCTCATCTCCCTCTTCAATTCTGGCACGAATATGCTATAATGGTTTGCTTCGATCTCGTCTGTCGTAATCACTAATAGCTTCAACTACAATTAAATCGAATTCTATCATACCTCGAATAAAAAAAAATTAGATATTTATTTTAATATAAAAAAAATTAGAAAAGGAAGCCAATTGGTAGCACATGATTTTGTTTAACTTTGCACCAAAACTTCGATTCAATAAGTTGAATACCCTCATTATTATTATTCTGATTATTATTTGTCATCAAATTCTCTTTTAAATAAGATTTACCTATCTAAAATAAACATTAGTATGATTGGTACAGCACACATGATACATCGGATATATATTTATGTTTATTTTTGTCACCTCTTAGTTAAAAGCATTAAAAAAAAGAAACAAAGAAAGCACATGTACATGCGTATGCATAAATGAAGATTTATGCTTGATTTGTAAAAGAAAAAAAATACAAAAATAATTAAGCGATATTTTGTAGCAGATGATTGACAACAAGATCTTTATTTCCGCGATGTTTATCAAGTAAATCAGTTATAACGCGACGATCAATTGTAGGAAACATTTCTTCAATTGTTCGTATATCTTCAAGTGAATATGGTGGTGGTGGCGGTTTTGGAACAGCTGATGGTGAATGTTCTGCTATCGGTTGTTGTTGTTGTTGTTGTTGTTGTTGTTCAGTCATCATAGCTGATGGGTTTGGTAATGAAGATCCAGCAAAGCCACTGGATATATTTGCATTTCCATCAGGATTCATAACAGGTGTATCAGTTGAACTTGCCATTGTAGGTTGGTTTGCTGCACGCATTGTCTATAAACATAACAAAAAAGAGGTCAATGCAAAGAATTAGAAATTGATGAAAATTTTATTAAAAACAAAGACAGATTGACTAAACAATATTGAAATACGCACAGAATCATTATGATGTTGATCATTTAGATCAGATATCATCTGATCATTTCTCAGCTATATTAATAATAATTATTTTATTTTGAATAAAAATAAATTGATAAAATTTTCTTAAAATATCTCTTAATTTTATTAGAAAAATATTTACCAAAAAACTCATAATAATAAGAATTTCTCCTTGATTTTCATTTGTTTGTCTTCCCATTAATGGATACCAATGTTGACGTGTTTGACCTTCCATTACTTCACGTGGTATCACTATTTCACATTCACCAATAAAACTATCTTCAGTAAAATTTCGCTATAATATCAAGAGAATAACTCATCAAATTCATATAGAAATAAATAAATTTACTTGATCATATACTTCTAAATGAATTCTATCCATTCCTTTGAATAAATTACTAGAAGAAAAAATTAAAAAATCAATAAAAAAGAAAACAATCATTGAAATTAATTCTTACATGCGATATGAAGCTTTCCATTGAGGATTTTTTCCACCACCAGTGGCTGTTGGTGTATCATATGCTACATGACCAATTCGAAAACTAACATATGGATCCATTTTGATCAAACCTAATAAACCAGAATTTTTTGCTAATTTTGCCTAAATAAATAAATGTTTAAGTTTTCTTTATTAAATCAAAAATAAAAAGAAATACCTCTGCAATTGTTAATGTAAAATAGCCAAGAAAATTCGGATTTTGATGAAGTTGTTGCTGAAGCTGTGCAGGTGAATAAACTTGTCTCATGCCATGTCCTGCTGGATTATAGATGTGTGCTTGTGTAAATTGTATGCGCAGAAAATCTTGAGGAAGATCACCAAGCATAACCTAAATTAAACATAATTTTGTTTACTTCACATAAATAAAAAAAATAATTGACATACTCGTGATCGATATTCGCTAAATTTTGGTACTACCTCATTATTAGTAGAAGAAGTAGCTATATAACTTGAAGAAGCTGCTCCAGCAGATGCAGTATAATTTGAAGAAGCGACAGTTGAAGCCATGTTTTTGTGTTTTTGATAATCACAATCAATTTACCTTTGTGAGAAAGAAAAAAATAAAAATATGAATGAATCATTTTACTCGCTTTCTTATTTAACGAATAATCGAAGAAACCATTAAAATAAATATAAATATAAATATGTCTTTTTCAATATAGAAATGTTCGAAAGTAATAGACTAGATGAACTAATATTTAAATGTGAACAAAATAGGTTTATTTCTATAGATGTCGCATGTAACATGAAGTTTTAAAATTATTGCAAAATCTGATGAAAATTTTTAAAGAAAAATACAAATTCTTTGTTAAAAGAAATATATTTTTTTGATTTATTTTTTTGTATAAATATTTAGATTGGCTTTCTAATTCTACCATTCATTGTTACTGTTTTCATACTAAGTAACTATAATCTTGATCTTTAAAATTTCATTCAACTACTTGATTTGATACAAAAATGCCCGAGAGTAAGTCTTTGATATTTTCAACGAAATTTTCTTCACTTATAATTTTATTTTAAAAGACGAACATTATTCAAATCCAATGGCTCCGGCCAATTATCGGCCACACGATGATGGTGAAACAGGTTCAGGGTAAGTTTCATTACAATTGAAAATTGTCAAGTTAATTTTCTTATTTGTAGACATCCATTAACAAACGATGATTTTCGAAAATTATTAATGACACCAGCTGCACCTGGTTCAACAACATCACAACGTTATCATGGTTCATCAGCATCGAGTTCTCAACAAAAATCATCTAGTGGTCACAAGTTTGTATTTGTTCTCTTTTGTTTCTGTAAATAATTGTGAATTTCATGTCAATAGAGGTGAAGGTGGTACTGAAGCAAGTGACAAACGTAAAAAAAAGAAACAATACTACGCTAAAGTGATTCGTGAAGAAAAAGCTCGCGAAGAGGAACGAGCCAAAAAATATCGTGATCGTGCACGTGAACGACGAGAAATAATAGCAAATGAGGATCAATTGGGTATAGATTTAACTACAAATCCTAATCAACAAGCAACATCAACTGGAAATTATAAATCAGTAGCACCTGATGCTAAAGGAAATTTTGATGCTGCCGCAAGAAGAAAACAATTAATTGACGAATCAAAATTTTTGGGTGGAGATTTAGAACATACACATTTAGTCAAAGGTTTAGATTATGCTTTATTACAAAAAGTATTAGAATCTATATTTTTTTTAAAATTATTTCATGCATTGAAAACTTTAGGTACGAGCTGAAATTGGACAAGATGATGTTGATAATGATCAAACAACTTTAAATAAAGATGAACATGTTTTTGTCAAACCAACAACTAAAATGTAAATATAAAATTGTTTAAAATCTAGAAATAGATCTTTTCATGTAGAAATCTTCTATTTCGAATCGTTTCATATAATGTACTCTCGAGCTATGGTATTCCTTCCTTTCTATTGTCTCTCGCAATCTCAGAAGACAATCAATAGAAAATCATCTCATCTAATACACAGAGAAAGATGAATGCTAACTGAGAGAAGATTATTAAAGATACAAAACATTGGAATGAAAAGCACACGTTGAGCATGATATGAGGGACTATCTTTCGAGTTTTTAGCATTTTATCGTGGCATTTTTCCGTAAGAGTATTTTGATGGTAATTCTTACTTGATAGATTTAGTGTGTTTGTTTTTGCGAATCATAATGTGAACAGAAATTTTTGGTCTTATGAGCACATACAACTTAAGCACTGTTTTTTTCTGCGTTTTTTCAAAGAGAAGCAAACTAATTTCCATGCTAGAAATCATTATAAAACGTTAAAGATACGAAAATGAACTGGAAGTATTTAAAAATTATTGGAAATCATGAGAAACCATTAGAAATCATCGTAAATCACAGAAAATCTCGAGTTATGGGATTAAAGATCAAATCCTGATTTATAATCATGTTTCGTGGTTCTCATTAATTTCTAAGTATTTCCGATGATTGCTATTCTATTGATTCATGATGAACAGATAAAAACTGATTTTCAGCGAGAGAAATCATCAGAAATCAAGCAATTAATTTATTCTTCTCTTGAACCTTTTTTGTATTTTCAATAACTATCTCATCCATAACATATCTAATAAAAATAAATATTTTTCTCATAAATGTAAGAAGAAACTTTACATTTCCATGAGCATTTAACTAGATGAAAAAATATAATTCGTAACACATCAGATGTAAACTGGACAAGTGATAACATTAATGCGTTTAATAATTAAATAAAATTTTTCTTGTGAGATTTCATATAAATAATATTTCATTAACATCTTACAAAAATGACTGAATAGAAAACAAATCATCTCATATTTTTCAACATTCTGTTGCTAAGCTTTTCATATTCCGTTTTAATTGAAAAAAAAACATCAAGTATTCGTATCATTGATACAAAATTAATTATAACTTTTCAGTACACCAATCGGTTCTGGTACAAATATTGAAAAGAAAAAAGTTCTATCAAGCGAAACTACAACTCCTCTTCCTTCGACATCACTAACACCTGAAGAAGAAGAAGAACAAAGATTAGGCTTAAAATCTTCTTTGGCTAAAAATATATTTCGAATTTTATTTCGTCAACCACCACGTCGTGTTAATGAATTATTTTTACCACATCGTATGGCATATATTATTGATTTAGAAAATCTTAATGGACAACAAGATGATGATAATGAAAAAAATACACATGCACTTGATGATATACCAACAACATTAATAAGATCAAAAGCTGATTGTCCAAATGCAGAAGTATATATTAAATAATTTTTATCTTAAGAAAAAACCTTCATATTTATCTTTAGACAACAACTACTATGAGCAATAATGATATTGTTATAAATAAATTAACTCAAATTCTTTCGTATTTACGTCATTCAAAACGGGATTTAAAACGACAAAAGAAGAAAGGTACTGGAATTTTTACTGGACTTGAATCAGAAATAAATATTAAACCAACACATGAATCAATAAATACAATAACTAAAAAAGCTAAAGATATTAGTATGTATGATGATATTGGTGATTATATTCCTGAAACAAAACGACGTTCAACAATAAATGAACGTGAAAAAAACCAATACGAAAACGATAGTAAAAAGAAGATTTATTTTCATAATGATTCAAAATCCGTAAATATTCTTTTTCTTATTTCACTTTCTTTCTTTCTTTAAATTATTATGATCTATGTTTAACATTTATTTAGAATGATCGAAAATCAAACAGTGATGATAATAATCAAAGTAATACGAATAGTGCTGAAGCCGTTAAAAGTTTTATACGTAATGTTCATCATAAATATAATGCTAAAAATGTATGTTATGATTTTGATTAAATAATTAAATATAGCTTTTGGTTTTCGTTGTGTGATAAAAGGATGAGGAACGAACTACTTCATCAAATTCAAATAGAAAAAGTAAAAATGGTTTTCAATTAAAATTTAGTGATGATTCATATGCTGAATGTTATCCTGGGTAAAAAGAAAATTAGTGATTTTTATTTGATATCTTTTTTATTTTGACTAGAACAATGGCTGAAGAAGATGTTAATATTGATTCTGATGATGAACCAGATTTTGATAAAATGGATATGGGTTCAAAAAAAGGTCCAGTTGGCCGATGGGATTTTGATACAGCAGAAGAATATTCGGATTATATGGGTCAAAAAGAAGCAATGCCAAAAGCAGCATTTCAGTATGGTGTTAAAATGAATGATGGACGTAAAACACGACGTGGTGTAGGACCAAAAGATGAAAAACAAAAATTGGAACGTGAATGGCAACAAATATCAAAAATTATTGAAAGCAAACGAAAAGGTGACCCTGCCAGTAGTGCTTCGTAAGTTTTACTTTGTGGATGATGATTATTTGTTTGATTTTCTTTTAGACCTGATCTATCGGCTAGTAAACGAACAAAAGTCGTTTAAATATTTTTTTGTATATTGATTGAAAATGTTTTTGTGTTTGTTTCGTCTAAATATATACCGTCTAAACGTCGTATAATTTAAGGTTCGTTTAATCTTTTTTCCATAAAAAGAGTTATCAAGCTTTTTTTTCATCTTCTTGGCATTTAATGATGGTCTATACGTTCATTGTGAACTAAAAATTCATTTTCACGGTAAATAGTAGCACTTGCTTCCAGAAACGTTTGTTTTATTATTGTCAATATTTTAATTGATTGACGCATGTTTGTTTGTTATGAGGTGATAAAGTATGAAATTCTCTCGATTGTTCTTGGTTTTTGAACTTGGTTGGTAGCATATTTTCATCTCTTCAATTAACATTGCAGTGTTCTTGAATCGAGATGTTGTTAAGAAATGAATTCAGGTAACTACAGTTCTGTTTGATAGAAAAATAATTGATTATCTGTTTTGAATGAGAATTCTATTTTGTCTAAATTGAGGCTTATCCTATGAATACACCCAATAGATTTCTAATTATTTGTTTTGTACATTGAATAGCTATTGAGAATATTTCTTTGATATATTTGTCTATTATTCCATTATGCATAAAGATCGGTCATTTTAAATCTTTACTATAAGTTTCAAGATAAATCTTTACTTTCATTCGAAATTTGGTGTCACCATCTGTCTTATCAGCTTGTTAATATTACTATCACAGAATTTCCGAAGACTTGCATCGTTGTTTGACTACTTTCATTATTAATTTTATACATTTTTACAGAAAGAATACGAGAAAAATCGAAAATCATAAAAAATAGTTCTTGTTAAACTAAACGCTACAACAATAGGTTAATTCTCATCAATTTTCGGAGAGCCCTGGTTGAATGGGGTACGTTTCTGACTTGGATCCAGAGCGTATGAAGTTCGATTCCTCCTCCCCGAACAAAGCACACTGTTTAATCATATTGTATAAGCTTACCGGCTATTGTCTTATTGTACAAGCAACATGTCTACACACAACGTATGTTATCTCGGTGGATCGTATGTGCACGTTGGAAGGTCGTGTTTCAATTCTTCGTTGAATGGCCATATAAGACATACATTATATTCCGCTCTTATCTTTCTCTGCTCCGCTTATGCTTGCTTTTCTCTCTTATGTGTAACCTGTTAATTGTAAAAGTTACACTGTCCCTTTAGGACTGACATGGTGGTGGGGTTTTCATTGCTAATAATAAAAAAAAAAAATTCTCATTAGTTTTGAAAATTTTGTATAATGAGTTGTAAGTTTTATTTTTTTTTTAAATAAAAGCAAGCAGCGTATAACAACAGCAACAAAACATTAAATAAAATAATTTAATTAATTTTTGTTTACAATGTTATATTAAGATTGAAAAATCATTTAGATGGATAGACGTTTTTGCGCTGTCTTTAAAATAGGTGACATCTGTAAATTATTACCGTCTTCATTTAGATTCGCTACTTCTGTTGCTTTAATCGTCAATGTATCTGTACGCTTTTCCTTTAATAAAACTTCAATGCAAATGATAAAGACAGATGCTAAGATCAATATGCAACCTAAACAAAATATAAAAATAAATACATCTGTATTTAAATAATAAATTATAAATAAAAAAAAATTCTACCTAAAATAACGACTTTATCACTTTTTATATGTGTGAATATATTTTGTAAAATTAAAGCAAGTACAATATCTGTTGAATAGATTAATGCTACTATTGAAGAACGTTCACGTTTGATTGCTTTTTGATTAGCAATAAAAACAAAAATCGATGCTAATGCAAGTGCAATGCCAACAAATAACCTCCAATCATGAGGAAATGATCGACCATCTTTTAAAACAAAATGAGTAACATATAAAAGAATACTTGATATAGTTAGTGCTGATAATGCTGACCAAAAACATAAAACTGTATTATGTAATTGTTGAGTACTAAAATAAATTTTATTCATTATTGATGCAATACTATAAGAAATAGCCGTACAAAGAGCAAAACTAATACCAATAATAGAATTCCATGATGATGAATATGGAATCCGAGAAGATTTATAATCAGTTGAATTAAATATTAAAGAAAATAATCTTTCAGATATTCTTGGTCGAATAAGAAGTATTATAGCAATAATTATCAAAACACAAGCAATAATACGTGATATAGTAACACGTCCATGAAGAAAAATCATTGAAAGAATTATTGTAAACATTATTTGAGTTTGTCGGATAGCCGAAAGATCAGGTAATGTTATATAATAATAAGCAAGAAAAGAAGTAAGTGCACCAAAACCAATTAATAAAGCACGACAAATAGTTGCAATTTGATGTTCACTTGGTCCTAATAGATTATAGCCTTTATAGAAAGCATAGATACCAAAGGCTATTAATTGAACAAACATTTGTAGAAAAAAACCAAAGACGAGATCAATTTCACAAATTTTAGTTAAAAATATAATAATACTAAAAGCATAAGCTGCAAGAAACGCCCAAATTAAACCTGAAAGATGATCAAGAAAAGCACGACGTTCAGGTTTAGCAATTTTGATAGTTGATGATATTTGAGAATGAGAATGAGTCTGATGAGCGGAATGTGTTGAACGAGATCGCTCAGAAAATTGTGAAATGCTCGATACACGTTGACCACGTGCTGCAATTGAACGACGTTCTGCCGCACCAAGTGATTTTGCTTCATGTGGCGTTAAACCTTCATATAGTAGTCTATCAGCATCACTCAATATGTCCTCATCAAATTGAACTGTTCGACGTTTGATAGCCGAATCTGCTTCTTGCTACAATACAAATATAAATGAATATCTAAACAATATTTCACATCTATATTTCACCGATTCTTGCACGACTGCTTGTGGATTAGCTAATGAATTCGTTGGTTTAAGTAAATATTTGAGTTCATCAAGTATTTGAAGTGTTTGTTGTGATGGGCGAGAAGTGTTTGTTGTTGATGAGCTGGAATTAATATCGTGTACTGAGGCATCGTTAGATGGTTCTAGACGTATAGTCGATTCTGGTTGGATAATAAGTTCTTCATCTGTTGGAAAATTTGGAAATGCTGGTGTAACAGTTAAATCACCATTATTAGATGATGAATCAATAATAATTGTCGATTTATTATCAGAATTTTTTGATGTGACGAGTTTAACACAGGCATCAGCGTTTGGATCTAGACTAGACTCATGGGTTGATGTTGCATGAAATTCCTTTTGTTTGTTGAAAAAAAAGAGAATGAGGAATATTTATACGAAAAAATAATTTTTTTTTAATTTACGCATACTTTATCTAATGGTTTTGTGAGAATTGGAGGATCCATTTCTTGTTCAAATTAATTTGTAGAAAACAAATGTGACAACATATGTTTACCAGGTAATCTATCAGTTACGAAATACTGCTTGTTTATTTAAATATATATATATTCGTCGCAATAATAATTTTCTCTTTTAGTTTAATGGCCTTTCACTGTGTGCGTATCGCACGAGTGCATCGTATATATTTATGATCATAGAACACGCTCATGCGTTACTTTACATCTATTACCATCATTGTATACAGTCAGAAAGCAAAAGCGAACACATACTAACGATAACAGCATTGCTATTGGTGAAGCTAAATTCACCTGTGTGGTTTCTAATGAGAGCGCATGCTTGAGCGAAAAATACAGAAAAAGAATGCATACATAGTTAATTACATGCAGAAATATGACAGAAAGGCAAGATTATTAACAACTTCGGTTATTAATTGCATCATTACATTGATAAATAAACGTAGTGATAGATGATGTACAGTCGCTTTATTTATCATAAGAACAATAACATTGGCGTATTTGGAATATTTTTGAATACGAGCTTATTAGGAAAAAAGGATGAATTGAGTTTGTTATATTGAAGTAAAATTCAAATCTTTTCATTTGAATGGAATATTATTTAAAAATTTTTATTCAATATATCCACGAAGACGTTTAGACAGTCTTAATTTTCACAATGATATTTATGTTGTTCGTAATAGTATTTTATTAGTAATATGATGCATAGATGTTGTTCTCGTTGTTTAAAATATATTTCTATAATAATAGAAAAAAATGAATCTATGTAGGATCAAAATCTGCCAACAAGATAATTATAATCTTAAATTTACTATGATTATGATCCAATTTTAGATCAAAGTAACATTGCTGTATCCTTTGTTCATATTTTTTTCATGTTTTTTTTTTTCATTCTGTGTTGAAATGAGATTAGTCCATAAAAATGATGAATACTAAGAATATATAGAATTAAAAATAATCTTTCCGGGTTTTTTACATAGTTTTCATGTTTACTTAATTTCAATTAAAACTTTGGATCTTTATCGTTAGTCATAAACTAGTAGTAATACCATAAAATGATTCAATGAGAGTTTACTGTTTAGCATCAATACGCAATAAACTGATTAAAGGCAACTCATTCTTGTATTAACAAATATGTTGGTAAAATTATATGTGTACACTTTAACATAATGGTTTTTACAAAGAAAAATAATGAATATCTTGTCAAGAGCTAAATTTAACTAATACGATTTGATAGTTAAATATAGAAAGTAAAAACGTCGAAAGTCCCAATTCTATTTGGTCGCAGATTTTGTCGTCATCCTCAGTGTTGAACTGTATGCATGCGTGATATATTACATTATATTGATCAAAATTGAGAAAAAAATTGTCATCCAGGGTTTACAAGGATTTATAATTGTCGAAATTCAGCAACTTTATCAGCGATTACGCATCACATAGAAATTTTGTGTGACATATTCCGTGCTAGATTTGATTTGCTCAACCGTGATTTTTGTTCGCTCAAGCTACTTTCTGCATTTAATCAATAGCTTTATAGCGAAATTGGTAATATGCGTAAAAGAATTTTCAGCTCATGATGCAAATCGATTTCGTCTACATGAATCGGTTATCAATTTAAATCATTAATAATCCTGTGAAACTTTAATATACTATATAATCTATTATAAAATTCATCGATTAATTTATATATGACACATGTTATTCTATTTTTTTATTTATTCTTTTATTAGTCTTTCTTTCAGTGGCAAAAGTGTGTCAATTTAAGTGCATTTATTAAGTGATGCAACACTATGTAAAATAGTCCTTTTTAATTGTGTAGTCTTAATATATCAAATTATCATGACAAGAAAACGCCCTTTTTCTCTCTTCTAGCATTTTTTTTCTTTTTCAACAACATTAAAGAACTACCAATGACGATGATGACGATAATATTCAGAACAATTTTTGTCCTTCTTTTCTCATTTCTGTCAAACTTTCCTTTCTCACACTCAGTGGAAGGACAACTGCACTCTCACATCTATTCATTCTTCTTTTCTGCGTTAGTGAGGACAAATATATTTATATAAAAATATATATATATATTCGGTTCTGTTCGTTTTTCTCTCTCGGCCGACTAACAACACGCATAAAATTCTGCACTCGACTCGCAACAGGCTCGATGCAGGAAATAAGGAAAGAAATGGAGGGCAACGAGGGAGAATTCTTTTTCCTTCAATCAGAATTCTTGTTGCCGTCAGTAGAACAAGTAACAAGCAGTAAAGAGAACACGGACAACAAGCTGAAAATAGAAGAATAAAAAATGGATGATGAAAATATTGGTACAATGGATCAATGGTTTGATTCAACATTTATGGTTCTTAATGAATCATATCAACTTGATTTACGTCGAGTTATGTCACCAGATACATGTGAATTAGTTCATGCATTAAGTGATTATTATATGTATGATAATATTGGCCTATTTATTCATTTACTTGGCTTAACTTCACACTATCTTACAGCAACGTCATTTGTCTATGCTGACAATCAACTTAAACATAAACTCAATCTTCATTTACTCTTAGTTGTACGAGCAGGTAGAGAATCATATTGATATTCTTAATCAAATTTGTACTATCGAAGATGGTCGAATGTATCTCTTCATGATATATATGATAAAACAAGCTCTTTTTATGATTGAATCTTATTTAAATATTTTTGTAGTATTTTCAAATAGAGAACTGCGTAGTATAAAGATAACTTGAAAAAATAGGCCAAAATGTTTTTTATCTACATGTTGCTTATTATTTAGATGAAATTACAAATTATATGTTGGATTTGCCATCAGGAACGATAAAATAATTAGAACCATTCTTTTTTTTTATAGTATAGAATATCATAGCCTCTTATTCATTAAGCATTAGTATAGGTTTTTTTAATGTTGGATTTCTCAGGCGAGAGAGTATAAATAAGCAATATATTATAGGTCTTGTCGACATAAGAAAATGGAAAAAATAATTATTGTTGTTTCATTCTCTTGCATTCATGTCATGATAAATTAAACGTAGCGCAAACAGTAAAAAAATCTTTAACGAACAGAAATCATGAGAAGTTGTCTTAAGTTGATGTAAATAAGAATATATTTTGCCCTCTTCGTAGAACTCTATGACCCCTTTATTGATAGAAGAACAAGAAAAAGAGCAGAGGATATTTTCACATGAATGCACTTCAAGGAAAGAGAAAGAAAAGCTTGAAATTATAATTAAGGAATAAATCTAAGCAACTACGTTATCTGAGATTGTGAATTCAATATAATATTTAATTAGGCTATGAAAGATCATCATTGGTTGAGCATCTAAAACAAGCAATGAATAATGTACAATGTATTCGTCAAACTGGTCAACAATATGATATTCGACATACATTTAGTTCCAATATATTTTGTCGATCAGATGAATCGACAATATCATCAGGTCTTTGTCTATCAGATAAATTTGATGAACATGGAACGCATACACATATTCAAAAACAAAATTCTTTTTCAATTATTGGTACAAGCACTGGACAGTTTATTCGAAAATTACTTGAAACAAAATTTAATCATAATCATAATAGTATTAATAATAATAATCTAAATAATAATAATCATATAAACAATGCAGATTGGTTGATGATGTTTATCGCAAGCAAAGCACGTTTATTTTGTCGACGACCAAAATTATTTGATCCAAATCGTTATCCATCACTTGAACAATGGATTATAGTTCTTAATTGTCATTGCTCAAATTTAATGGATTTTTATTTTGATGAACCACAAGCAAATCAATTTATGTGTGATTATCTTGATGCACTTTCACTTAAAGGTATATTCTTATCACATCATGAAATCATGTTTAATTATGTCGTTTTCGCTTTTCTTTTACAGCAACGTCTCTTGAAGATAGTCATCCATGGATGTCAGCAAGGTATTTATCGGCACGTGAACATGTCTTACGTGTATCAGCATCATTACGTATAATTGAATTAGCTATTGAAACATTAATTGTTTATCGACGAACATTTCATACATTTGGTCAAGCAGATAAAATATTTTTTGATAATTGTACTCATATTATTGAACAAACACGAGGTAATACAGCAACAGCCCGAGTAAATATTAATGTTGCTATTGTTCAATCAGCCATTTATTTTGTTAATACAAGTATTAAACAATTTGAAATTATGTTTGAGCCAACATTAAATACTGGAACACCAAATCCAGAGTAATGAATATTTTTATTTTATTAACAACATTTACAGTTTTTATTGTTTTTTTCCCTCTTTTTAGACTTCCATCGATGATAAATCAAGCGCCTATAGCGGATCGTTCATGGATAACACATTCATCAACATCATTCCCTCCAAGATCAACATCACCATCAGCAAAACGTTTAAAAACTTTTGTTGATCCATCATATGTTAAATCATTAGAACTTGCACATGAACTTTTACTTTTACCATATGTAGCGTTTACACGTACATCTGTCTATGCGAATTCAAAATTAAAACGCAATGCTGCTTATCTTGATTCAGTCATTGAAGAATTAAAAAAACATCGTCTACTTATTATGGTAAGACAAGGTGTACAAATGGTTGATGGAACGCGAAGACGTGTTGATCTTCTTGTTAAATGTGCTCCAATGTTAAAAGAAGATGAAAATAATAATAATGATAATAATGATAAAAATGATGATGATCTTATTGAACGTTTAGGTCGTTTTGGTGTTGAATATGATCGTTATATTCAAACATTAGGTACGCTTGATATTGGAGAAAAGTATCGTTTATCTGAGCAATGTTTTGAATTATTAAATTCACCTGATTACAAGCGATACTTGACAATTGATCTCGAACGAATAGCACCATTACATCGTATACAACAACAACAACACCAACAGCCAGAGCAACATCGACATTCGATTCAACAAGAAGAAACAAATGATCTATGGACATCATCTTCGTCATCTTCTAATATTAAACTTGAACCTGCAGATTTTTATGCATAAAACTTTCAGAGATATTTTTTTTTGTGTCAGATGAACTATTCATTTTTGATTAAAATTAAAAAAAAATGAATACTTTTTTTTCAATTTTAGTCAAGGAATATACATAAAAATGAACTTCCAGAAATTGAATATTACACTTTGTTATAAACAATCTCTTCTATCAAATTCCTAATGAATCTAATAAGTGTACTAATAGTTTTCACTTACTCACTACATTTTCATATTCGTATTCCTAAGAGCTGGCAAACTATTTTATCCTTATTTATAGTTTCTTTGTTATAGTTATAGAAAGTTCTTTTATATTAAAACGAATACTTGATCGATAAGAATACGACCTTGCTTTATTCATCACTTATTCGTTATAAATGAGCTTTCAGCAGTTAATTTATATCTATACTAATAAGCTGAATGAAATTAAGAATCTGCATAAAGTATCGCATTTTTGCATATCAAAGATGTGGCTTAACGTCGGCAGAATGTAGACATTGTCAGTTGTTTATTAATATAAAAAAAAAAACATTCTTTTCTCGTAAAAGCATACTTGATATGAAAACTAATAACAAAAAGATCTTGAATTTATATTCTGAAATCATGCTATTAAAATAGATAAAAAAATTAGTTTAATTCTCTTAGAAGAAAGTCTTTTTTGCATGACACGAGAGGAGTGTTTATTAATAGAATATGCACTTTATGTACAAACTTATGTTATCAATTAAGACATAATCATCTTAATACTATGTAATCGCTTGTTTATTCGTAAAAATGCATACCCTAATTAAAAATTATAAAAGTTTATCAATCCATTCGCGAATCAAAACGGATTACGATAGGATTCTGGAATTTTACATGCGGATTGAGAAAAGCAATGGAAAATAGAGAAAAAAAAACTTAGATTACTTAACTTAATTATAAAAATGTTTTTTTTTGTATTATTCATTTGCTCTTTGTTTGTTGTCTTAATATTATAATTACGAATTCCTGCTTTCATTGTATCTACAGCAAGCACCAATATAAAATTAAAATGAAGAATTAAAAGTGTTTTCTTTTCTTTTACTTGAGCAAGGTCATTTTTCTAATGTCAAACATAATTTTTTAGCATTATCTTGATTTTTAATTATGTTTGATTCCTTAATCGATCTTTCTTTGATTCATTCAATAACTAATGCACATAAAGGAATAGCTGAATCACAACCAAATATTTTAAATTTCGCATCAATGATTTTCTCATTCTCATCTACTCTAATCTATCAATTAGAAAAATTAACTAATGAAAAATTAAAAAAGAAAAAAAAATAATTTCACTTATAATTTCATCACATCACTACAAACTGAACCAGTACCAACATTTGAAGAATTTTCATGACAATCAATTACTTCTTTATGATAATTACTTGTTAACATACTTCAACACCACTAGATAAAAATGGACATCTATTGAAACAAGAAGAGCGCGAGAAAATTTTCGTAGCCACTATAACTTTTAAAATAAACATCTTCAATTTGACAATGAAAACCTAAATCCCAGAATATGGACAGATATATTTCTCTTGAAATTTTTACGTGACATATAATACGTAGAAATATGAATGTGATTTAGAATATGAAATATTAGAAAATATAAATCTTTTTGAGAAAGGCTTGAATAGATATTTCATAAATTTTCATCACGGACTTTGACAGTTTTTTATTTTGTTACCAGTAATCAAGAAGCGTTCAGAAACATAGAATAAACGTTAATAAAATGTTGTTTTCAAGGACCACAATTACCAGTAATTTAAAAAACCACCATCTAATAGGCTGTGAACTAACAACATTTTAATGAGATAAAATGTTAGTACATTTAATTAACTTTTGATTGTTACATGGTAACTTTGCTAATTTTAACATAAATAAATAAACTTGACACATATTAAACTGACTCAAGTAATTTGTACTTATTTTTCATTGTATATTTTTACCATATTAAAATCAATATTAGCACTTCGCAAAAAAGGTTTCGTCAGGTTTTATTCCATGAAAAAGAACTGTAAATGTCCGTTTATCTTTGGTGAAAATCTTAGCTCATTAAATAAAGTTATATCGAAAATAAACAATTTCCTTTTCGATGAAGTTACTTACGGACTAAGATCTGTTAGATCTATATTACGCATTTTCATGTATTCTATTCATAGTTCTGATGAAAGACATGGAAAATAAAAATGGTTAAAACATGAGAAAAATGAATCGTTATACTGTTTGCTTTTTACCGAAAATAAACGAAGATAGAATATGCATGCAATAGGCTAGTTATGTCACAAAACTAGGCTACAATTTATGACTAATATATAGAGCATAAGTAGGATACATGACGACAATTCAAGACATTATAGATTAACATTGTTTATAAAATCATTGATCCAGGATGTTCAAGAAATTGTTTAAATTCTTGTAACCATTGGGCACCAACGACAGCATCAATAATACGATGGTCACATGCTAATGTTACATTGAGAATAGTTGATTGACGAAAACTATTGAAAAGAATAAATTCATATGATTAATGAACAAAAATAATTCCATACCCTTTTGAAGAATCTGTTGTAGGTACAATTTTTGTTTCAACGCCACCAACAGCTAAAATAGCCGACTAGAAAGATAAAAAGAAGAATACATATGTATTTTGCTTTTCTGTCAATTCAAACATTATTGTATATGACATACTTGTTGAGGATAAATTATAGCACTAAAATTTGTTACACCATACATTCCTCAATTAGATATCGTAAACGTTCCCATCTATAATTAATATGACAAAACAAGAAAAGAAAAAATTTCATTGATCTACTTCGAGTTCATTGTTACTCAATTTTCCACTGTTTGCTTTTTCGTTCAGTTGTGATATTTCTTTGTTAATGGTTGAAAGACCCTTAAGCAAGAAAAATATTTCATTTGAAAAAACAATGAGAATCTACCTTTTGATCAGCATTATGAATAATAGGCGTCATGAGAGCACCTGCTCCAGTAGCGATTGCAACGTTGATATCAATTGTTTCATATCTAATGTAAATATTTTAAATTAAATGAACAATAAAATTCATTGACAATATTTACTGTCTGATAGATTTTATCCATCCAAACACTATTTGTTTCAGGTCGTTTTTTGCATGCAAGTGCAGCTGCTTTTATAATAAAATCATTTACTGAAATACCACGTGTTTTTTCTTTTGAACCCTTTGATTTAGATGTCAACGTGTCGTTAAGTTTTTGACGTAATCTAGAACAAAAAAAAGTTAATAAATCACGGAAAATTCATTGAATTCTAAAAGACCACACTTGATTATTTCATCTAATTGAATGTCAATAGTTAAATAGTAATGAGGTATTGTACTCTTTGATTCCGTTACACGACGAGCATTTCTCTAAGAAAAGAAAATTAAGTACTGAATAAATTATAATATTTTTATATAAATCATTTACTGCTTGTAATTCTGATATTTGCCGTTCATCATAACCGCCTGCACGTGCTCCTGTTTCTTTATCTTTTTTAGCTGCTTTAGATGGAGTTTCTTGAGTGTCTTTGACTTTTTTAGTCTCTGATTTAGCTTTAGCATCACCCTCTTTTATAAATTTCTCAACATCTTCAGCAATAATTCGACCATTAGGACCACTGCCTTGAATTGACTAGAAGGTTTAGATAAAATTTTATTCTGCTGTGTACACAACAAAGAGAGTTGAATATTTACTTCAAGATCTGCCTTTTTCTTGAGCAAGTTTTCGAGCAAAAGGTGATGCTGTAATTCGATCATCGTCATTTGAACTGCGAGTTGATGTTCGTTGTTGTTCTTTTTGACTGATTAAATCATCTTTTTTCGTAGGTTCATTCTCTTTCTTTGCAGCTTTTTCATCTGATAATTCCTTTTTTACTGATGATTCACTACTATCATCTTTATAATCTTTGAACGCAGCTATGTCTTCTTCTTTTTCAACAATAATAGTACATCACTAAATATGTAAATTATTGAATCGTTCGATGATAAAAAAAATCAAATAACTATTTATTTACTTTTCCAACAGATACGTCTTTGCTTCCAGCAATTACAAGAATTTTGCTAGATACCCTTCATCACTTGACTCAAATCCTAATGTTGCTTTATCTGTTTCGATTTCAGCTAACAGATCACCTGTAAGAAAAATATTTTCTTGTTACTGTTTTTGAAAGAAAATTTTCGATAATCGAACTTTATAAAAAAAAAGATAAGTAAAGAACTGCTCATAACAATGATGACATATACCTTCAGAAATTTTTTCTCCTTCTTTCTTAGACCATGACCGTATTGTACCGGTTTCCATAGTTGGTGATAATGCTGGAAGAGCAATTTTTTTATGAGATGGTAAACTACTTGATGAAGCATATCGAACAGGTAGGTGTTGTCGAACACGAATTATGCTACTTCTTGATAGTGATAATAACCGACCAGTGCTACATGACAGAAGGTTTGAATCGATTAGAAAAAGGGATGGGCTAAAATAATAAAAGAAAAACATTTTCCTTATTAAAATATTATCTCAAGAGCATCTATTATAAAAGTGTGAATAAATAGTATAGATAGTGTTGCAATAACCAAATAGTTAGGAACCTAAGAAGTTTAAAATGCTGACACTTATATCGGCAGTCCATACGACATTTTCAAAAAAATCTCAAATATGAAGTCTAAATAAATGATAGAAACCGTTTTTATTGAAATTTAAGATAAAAAAGTACTTTGAAATGATTTTGATACACTACTGTTGAACCAATAGATGTCGAATCTTTGATAGAAATTTCAAGAGAAAAATCTTTAAAAAGTGTTCGGAGTTTCTTTTCGGTTACTTAATAGATATATCTGAAAACACAATTTTCATTTCTGCATAATGAAGAATTCCTGATCAACTTCATTCGGCACTATTAAGCCCAGTCAAATTCTTTTTTATTATTTATTGCTCACTTGTTGAGATTTATTTTAGTTGTTGAATTAGAAATAGTGAGACAGCGTCTCAATAAATGATTAATTCTAGATCCTGATGAACAACGTTGTGCGGTAATTAACAGACGAGTACTTTGCATTTTTTCAAGCAATTGTCATTATATCTCGCAGAGTTCAAACTAAGTTCAAGAGATGAAAAAGATCTAGAATAACATACAAGTGTCATTCTTATTCATATCTTTCTTTTACATACAGAAAAGATTACATTTAAACAAAAAAAAATGACAAGAAACAAAACAAGATCTCTGTCGCATATATGATACGTCAAAATCTACGGTCGCGGTTGAGCTGGTTTATAATTTGATATTAAATAACCATTTGTTGTACCACGTAATTGTTCAGTTCGTTTATCAGTTTTAACCACTGATTTTGATACGACACCTTTCCATGTTCGACTAGTTAACTAAATAAAGAAATGTTATTGAAATAAAAATGATTTATTATTTAATTACTTTAGAATTAAAATCTGTCCATCGCTTTTTATCTTTTTCACGTTCTTCTTCGAATTCTTTTAACTTTGACAATTTCTTTTCTTTTTTTCGGCGTTTAAGCTCACGTAGTCGTTGCTCTAATTCCCGTCTATATTAAATAAAAAGCAAAAGGTAAAATCAAACAAGAAAATGTTTCTTAGTGATATTTACTTTGTTTTAGCTTGATTAGCGGCTGATTTTATTCCACTTAAGCCAGGACGTGTTCGATCGAATGGTTTTAATTTTGATGCCTTTACAAATAAAATACTAAAATACTCTTTTCTTTTAAATATATATATTATACTTACTCGAACGACCGTTAATGATGCTGATTCAAATCCATCAAAAACAATTGTACATGTTCCGTCATCAAGTACATCATCAATTGTACATTCATAATATCTAGTTAGAGAAAAAGTAATAAAGAATTGCAATTGATAAAATATTATGATTTTACATACTTGCCATCTTCATTCCAAGGTGCTAAACATCGATCACCTGTTTTCCATTTAATAGCTGAACGAACTGATGATGATGTTGTTGTATTATTTAATTGTGATGACGATGCATAACTCAAAGACGCTATTTCATTATAATTCGTTGATGATGTTGCTGTTTCATCAGAACTTAAGATTGATGGATCATAACCGAGTAGCTCAGCTGTTATTTGTATTACTTCCTAAATGAAATAATTAGTCAAAAATAGTAAATAGAGAATTATTACTTCAAGATCTTGTTTAAGTTTGAGTAATTCAGGATCATCCGGTTTTGCTTTGAGTGCTAGTTCTACCTTAAAAATCAATACCAAAATAGAATAAAATTAATGTCCTTTAAGAAAAAAAATATTTACTTGCTCAAATTGGTATTTATATGCGGGTAAATTTAAATCTCCAGTATCCATTTAATTCTTACTTTTTGAATTTTAAAGTGGTGGTTTTTGTTCAATCACGTAATTATCAAATCAGAGAGTGACTGACTGACTGACTGACTAACTGACTAGCTGACTGTTGATTGGGATAAAGACATTGATTTTGACTGGTTGATATTTTAGGTATAATAAATGTATAATTGCTATGGAAAAAAACGATTTTTTAAAGTCAAATTTCATTATTCAAAATTTTATATTTAATGCTGCATAATTGCAGCGCCATCTACCTACATTCTCATGCATTCATTCACACATCTGATAATGAATCACTGTAAGTATAGAGTAGTATACAATGAAGAATTTATTAGTAAGTATTGAATAACTGAGAATTCTACTCTGTTAGATAATTGATAAAAATTGTTTTGTTTGTAAGACAAATTAAGTGAACGAACCGAAGACAATATTCATGGCTGATCCATCAGATGATGAATTATTGCAAGTGAGAGCAAGAAACAAATGCTTACATGCGAATTAATCTCAAACTTTTATATTTACTTAGATTAATTATTATTTTCGCTTGATCCTAACATTTTAATAGCGTTCTATTAGCATGCTACAGTTTGACATAAATAACCTTTGATAATCTTTAAAATATTGTTTTATTGCAGATCGACAATTGTATCGATACTTGGTCATCAAAAAGTAAGAAAAAAGCTCAGAGAAAATTTATTTGTATCGTTGGTTTTAGTGGCAACTGCTAGTGATTTTCAACGTTTACATAATACAATATCTACTAACCTAGCAAAGATTAATAGTCATAGTATGTTAAATTATTGATTGATCTTTTCTTTTTATCTATGATTTAATTATTCATAGCAAATGATATTGAAAGACTCGTGGAAAAATTAGGTACACAGGAAGATAGTGAACCATTACAAGAACGTTAGTAAGTTGAATAAGTTTATGATTAAATATGAATGTAATTTTGCTTTCTATCAGTTTTCGTTTGCAAAATGAAACAAAATTATTAATGCAAGAGACAAATCATGCTCTTCAACAACTTCAGAGTATTCCTATAGGGACTGCGGCTGATCAGGTGAAATAAAAACGAGAAAAACAAAAGAAAAATTTAATGAACACATTTTTCGTAGAGACGTAGAAAAAATTTAGCTGAAACTTTGCCAAAACAATATTTAGCAGTATTGAACCGTTATCAAAAAGCACAACGTGCGGGTGCAAAAAAAGAAAAAGAAAGTCTTGAACATGCCCGAGCTGTTACGTATCGACAACAAAATGTACATGAATCACATACTACCGATATATTTGATCCTTTGAATACCCAACTTCAACAACAATCTGTTTTATCTGCCGAACAAGAAGTTGATTTAAGAGGTTTAAGCGAACGTGGTGAACAGCTACGTCAAATTGAAGTATAAAATTAATTTGAAGAAGTTTGATAAAAAAATTACTTTTTCGTAGACAAATATTGTTGAAGTGAATGAATTATTTAAAGATGTTGCTAAAATGGTTCATGAACATGGTGAAATAATTGGTGAGCTTTTTAATCCATTATCACTAAATTAAAGAGATAAAAAATATGTAAACTCCTCCCCGTAATAGAAGACACGGGGTCTTCTAATGCGTCCTTGTATGTCAACTTGCTAAGGGGGGGGTCTTCTAAACCGTCAGTTGCTAGAATCTTGTATGAAAACAAAGCGAATTCTAGTTTTCATGCTTTATGATAATTTACTTTATTTTCGTTATATACGAACAAAATAAATATTACACACAGAATGAGTATTAGACACAAAATAAATATTGCACGTACAATAAATATCATACATAGTATAAATATTGCATCCAAAATAAATATTACATAAAAAAAACTGCTACATTTTATTTTTTCCACATATTGAACAATGTTAGTTGTTTTGATCGTATTGCTAATGACTGAGTGTGTTGTTGTTGTTCTGTTGCTTTATCAGCGACAATATCAATACAATCTTCTGTATCGTTATCACCATTGGTTGACGATTCCGAGTCAGCTGAACTTAGATCAAATGTGGAGCCAGGCATTGTACGAAGAGAAAATGGTGAATTATCTGACCAGATATAACCAATATTTTGAAATGCTTTAACAAAATCGATACTTTTTAATGTTCGTAACCATGCAGATCATGTAAATCTGGTGCCAAGAATACGTGATTGAGATGCTGTAAGTTTTATTTTACTTCTTGGTCCATTGTGGTCAACATATTCTTCGA
Organism: Rotaria sp. Silwood2; assembly: GCA_905329745.1. NCBI lineage: Eukaryota > Metazoa > Rotifera > Eurotatoria > Philodinida > Philodinidae > Rotaria > Rotaria sp. Silwood2. Next base: position 373,761 of record CAJNSZ010000058.1, on the reverse strand, counting down.
CAACATCGTCGTAATGATTCTTGAAAACTGAAAAAACAGAAACATCAAGTACCTGTACATACATGGTGCAACCTTTTGGTATAATAGTAAGTATTAT